>CM036259.1:2364926-2637426 GCA_020698575.1 Bostrychus sinensis | reverse complement strand
TAGACCTGGTTTAGACCTGGTTTAGACCTGGTTTAGTCCTGGTTTAGACCTGGTTTAGACCTGGTTTAGTCCTGGTTTAGACCTGGTTTAGACCTGGTTTAGACCTGGTTTAGTCCTGGTTTAGACCTGGTTTAGACCTGGTTTAGACCTGGTTTAGTCCTGGTTTAGTCCTGGTTTAGACCTGGTTTAGTCCTGGTTTAGTCCTGGTTTAGACCTGGTTTAGACCTGGTTTAGACCTGGTTTAGTCCTGGTTTAGACCTGGTTTAGACCTGGTTTAGTCCTGGTTTAGTCCTGGTTTAGACCTGGTTTAGACCTGGTTTAGTCCTGGTTTAGACCTGGTTTAGACCTGGTTTAGTCCTGGTTTAGACCTGGTTTAGACCTGGTTTAGACCTGGTTTAGAACTGGTTTAGTCCTGGTTTAGACCTGGTTTAGACCTGGTTTAGACCTGGTTTAGTCCTGGTTTAGACCTGGTTTAGACCTGGTTTAGACCTGGTTTAGTCGTGGTTTAGACCTGGTTTAGTCCTGGTTTAGACCTGGTTTAGTACTGGTTTAGACCTGGTTTAGACCTGGTTTAGACCTGGTTTAGTACTGGTTTAGACCTGGTTTAGACCTGGTTTAGTCCTGGTTTAGACCTGGTTTAGTCCTGGTTTAGTGCTGGTTTAGTCCTGGTTTAGTACTGGTTTAGACCTGGTTTAGACCTGGTTTAGTCCTGGTTTAGACCTGGTTTAGTACTGGTTTAGACCTGGTTTAGACCTGGTTTAGTGCTGGTTTAGTCCTGGTTTAGACCTGGTTTAGACCAGGTTTAGACCTGGTTTAGTCCTGGTTTAGACCTGGTTTAGACCAGGTTTAGACCTGGTTTAGTCCTGGTTTAGACCTGGTTTAGTCCTGGTTTAGTGCTGGTTTAGTCCTGGTTTAGACCTGGTTTAGACCTGGTTTAGACCTGGTTTAGACCAGGTTTAGACCTGGTTTAGACCTGGTTTAGTCCTGGTTTAGACCTGGTTTAGACCAGGTTTAGACCTGGTTTAGTCCTGGTTTAGTCCTGGTTTAGACCTGGTTTAGACCTGGTTTAGACCTGGTTTAGACCAGGTTTAGGCCTGGTTTAGACCTGGTTTAGTCCTGGTTTAGACCTGGTTTAGACCAGGTTTAGACCTGGTTTAGTCCTGGTTTAGTCCTGGTTTAGACCTGGTTTAGACCTGGTTTAGTCCTGGTTTAGACCTGGTTTAGACCTGGTTTAGACCTGGTTTAGTCCTGGTTTAGACCTGGTTTAGTCCTGGTTTAGTCCTGGTTTAGTCCTGGTTTAGACCTGGTTTAGTCCTGGTTTAGTCCTGGTTTAGTCCTGGTTTAGACCTGGTTCAGACCTGGTTCAGACCTGGTTTAGACCTGGTTTAGACCTGGTTTAGTCCTGGTTTAGTCCTGGTTTAGACCTGGTTTAGACCTGGTTTAGACCTGGTTTAGTCCTGGTTTAGACCTGGTTTAGACCTGGTTTAGTCCTGGTTTAGACCTGGTTTAGACCTGGTTTAGACCTGGTTTAGACCTGGTTTAGACCAAGGTGTGAACACGTGTTTTCATATTTTTGATTCTGCAAATCTGTGGAGTTAATGTTGCAGAAATTTTACCCCAAATTCTTAATTGCGCCCATTTGAAATTCATTATCAAAATGTAAACAGATATTTTTGAGTACTTTGAAAACGTAAGTATTTTTTAAAGTACATACTTCAGTACTTTAACTCTAGTAATGATTTGACGAATAAAGCTGAGTACTTTGTCCACCACTGGACCTTACTCAGTCTGCAGTGAAGTCTATCTATACACAAACCAATGTTCCTAATCCCTCCTGTAGGTGGCAGCACACTCTTAGTTCAGTTTGGAGCGGCAGACAGGAGCAGCACCACAGAGACCAAACCATGTAGTGCTGTAAATGTAGAGAGTGAAAATAGATATAAAAGTATTAAAAGCTTTAAAATGTTCATTTAGAAGCTTTAATGCCACAATAATGCTGAGAAATGTCCCATATTTTGGTTCAGGGCCACATTGAGGAGCTTGTACTGGGGAGAGCTAAGTTCTGGGGTTGTATAAACGAGGAACAGAATAAAAATCAGTCATATGTCTAAATAAATGAGTGTGAAGCCTTCTATGGAGCACACACTTGCACTGAGAGGAGTTCTGGAAGTGTGAGAAGCTGAAGTTAGTTGTTCTAAACGTGTGGCCCCATTAGCAGACACAGAACTCAAAGCCTCTGACGTCGCTCCTGTCTCATGCACTGTTTTTGTTTTTCACAGCTGACAAAGTTTTGAGTTGGACCAGAACCAGAAGGGGCCAAATAAAAGCAGCTGATTTAAAAATGGTAAGTGTAATGTTTGTGTATCAGGTCTGCTGCAGAAAAAAGTTGCTTCATCAAACTCATAACTTTATTGACTGCTCGGCAGCGGTAAGTTACTGGCACACATGCTCCAGTCCAGAGGTTCTGCTAGACTTTTTTTTTTTTTTGCCATAAATTGTAATAATAGAAAAACAATCAGGTCAAATGCATGGATCCCATGAGGAGCGAGCCTGTCCAGTTCTTACGCGGTTCCTCCAGTGCCTTACGTTGCAGCAGTGTCCATAAGTGCTACTCTACAGCAGCGTCAGTGCTGGCTTTAGCTCTTAAGCCGAGTGAGCTGTGGTGCGTATTGGCTGGAGGTGCATCCTCCCGCGCCCCGCACAGCGCTCCATGAGCGTGAGGTTCGTTTGTTCCCTTACCGCTAAAATTTGTTGAAGCAAATAGCAAGGCACGCGCCTACTTCACCAAAAAAAAGGCTTTTTGTTACCTAATATCGGTATCAACATTGGCCCAAAAAAAAACACTGCTGGCCAAACTGAGCGACAAAATAAAAGTCTAGTGGAACCTCTGGCAGTAACTGTGCTCCAGCCTGGAGAGAGCGAGTCTTCCTTTTCCAGCTGAGAACCATGGCCTCAGACTTGGAGGAGCTGACTCTCATCCCAGCCGCTTCACACTGAGCTGCAAACCGCCCCAGAGCTCGCTGAAGGTCCTGCTTTGATGAAGCCAACAGGACAACAGCATCTGCCTAGAAATGCAGTAAAAATAACTGCTGCCTCAGTATAGCTCAGTAGGTAGAGCATGTGGCGCATATACAAAGTAAAGCGCCCCCCACAGGAGCTGCGAGGGACAGGGTAGATGTGCTGTCGATGTGCTAGTCTGTTGTGGTGAGGGAGCTGAGCTGAGAGACAAAGCTCTCACTTTACCGCTCAATCTATTCTATATTCCCACTGTCACCAAGACCTTGGATACAAGCAGTTCACTTTAAGATAGAGTGAGGAGCTCTGTCACCTGGGGAGAGGGAAGTCTGAGTGTCTCTGCTTAGACTGCTGCCCTGGATAAACTGGATGTGTCTGTATTTTACACTAATGAATAATTCTGTTGTGTGTTTTAACAGGAAGAAGTTAACGATGTCCCCAAAGATAAAGGAACTTCTGTAGAGAAACTGCACAGCTGTGAGCAGTGTGGGAAGTCATTCAGCCGCAAGTCAACACTAACACTGCACCAGAGACTTCACACAGGGAAAAATCTATTCTGCTGTGACCAGTGTGACAAGAAATTTACTACAAAACAACAGCTCATTACACATACACATCTTCACACAGGAGAGAGACCCTACTCCTGTGACCAGTGTGACAAGAAATTTACTATAAAACAAAATCTCTTTATACATACACGTGTTCACACAGGAGAGAGACCCTACTCCTGTGACCTGTGTGGAGTGTCATTTAACCATAAGGGAGCTCTAAAGAATCACACAGTCGTACACACAAGAGAGAGGCCACACAGCTGTGATGAATGTGGTAAATGTTTTGGACAATTATCGCACTTACAACGACACAAACTTATTCACAAGGGAGACAAGAGTCATCGCTGTGACGAATGTGGAAAGGCCTTTCTGGATAAAAAAGGATTAGAACGGCACAAACTCACTCACACTAAAAGAAGCTTCCCTTGTGATCAGTGTGGAAAATGTTTTAACCACAAGCAAAATCTGACAATACACAGTCGACTCCATACTGGATATGATCTGTTCTATTGTGAAACATGTGGCAACGCCTTTCCAACGTTATCTCGTTTAGCAGCACATGAAAACTCCCATTCAACAGCTCGACCTCACAGCTGCAGCCAGTGTGGGAAAACATTTAAAATTGCTCAGGCACTCAAACACCATGTGGAAAGCTACCATGAGAATAAACGGTACAAGTGTGAGCAGTGCGGCAAGTCTTTTACACAAAAGAGTTATCTGAAAGCCCATCAGAACTTTCATACAGAGGAAAAACAATTCTCTTGTGATCAGTGTGGGAAAGTGTTTTTTAATAAGAACAATCGGAAGCGTCACGAGCGCATCCACACTGGAGAGAGACCCTTCACCTGTGAACTCTGTGGAATGTCTTTCTTTCAAGCAGGACATTTAAAAACTCATAAACTCGTGCACACAGGAGAAAAAACACACATTTGTGATGAGTGTGGAAAGTCGTTTGCTGTATTTGACACTTGGAGAAAACATAAACTGACTCATGTGCCAAAACCTCATCGATGTGATCAGTGTAGAAGAGCATTCTCTTGTCATGAGGAATTAAAAACTCACCTTCAAACTCACTCTGAAACAAACTCTGTTAAACAGCAAAACAAGCTGAAGCCATTTGTGTGTGATCAGTGTGGCAGGAGTTTCAAATGTAAAAGTTATTACAAACAGCATTACCGTATTCACAGCAAGGAGCAGATCTTTCCATGCGACCAGTGTGACAAGATCTACTTCATAATCTCTTCCTTTAAATCCCACCTGTGTTCCCACGCTAAAGAGAAGCAACGTGAGGCGACTCGGCACAAAACACTGAAACACAAGAGCGTTCAGAACAAGCAGAAATCTGGAGACGAAGCAGCGGAGTCCTCCTCAGACAAGATCCCACTGAAACAACTGGAAATCCGGCTTCACAGAATCCAAATGTGAGAGGATCCAAACACTGCAACTGTAGCTGAAGCTGGAGACAGTGGGTTTTGACAGACTCTAGTGGCAAAATCACAATGAACACATTTAGTATTAGGTGGGACCAGAGCGCAGACCTCCGCCAAGGCTTCATAAAAAATAATAAGTGAGTTGTTCCTTTGCTGTAACCTGGTAAAAGCCGCTGGTCTGCATCATACACAGTGTAGAACCATCTGGAGGCTCCTGTGGGCTTTGTAAAGGGGCGGGACTTTCAGGAGAATACTTGGAGCTGATTGGATGAAGCTCCAGCCAGTGACCGTCTACCATGATGTGTTTTAGCCAATTACAGCAGCGGCTCATGATGTAACCAAACAAACCACTTCTAGTGTAAAATAATGTAATGAAAACGTAGAGGATTGTTGCTTTGTGTAAATATAGCAACATCTGTGTCTTCATGTTGTTAACTGGGGCTGACAGCCTCTGGTCGTTGAGTCGATTAATCACTGAGTTAGGTCCTGTTCCACTAAAATGTTATTGATCCATTTGTGTCAAGGACTCTTTGCATCAACTTTAGCTTTTTATTTTATTTTGGATATTTTTAGATAATAGTTTTGTAACGATATGGTTATTATAAAGATGTTTTTTTTTTATTCCTATAAGACAACTATAACTGCAACTGTTTACAATGGGAAAAAATGATTATAGTGAAAACAGTAATATTAGAAATTTCAGTGTTAAAATAAAACCACATCTGTCTTTTTGTAAGTATTTTTTGTTTTTATTGAAATAAAATTTTAGGTTCAATTCTGTCTGTGCTCTGTCTGCTGGACATAATCAACCCCGGCTGCAATGCTCGATTTTAAAGTAAATGTTACTTATTTTTGGCTCATGTATTGTTCTAAATATCATTCTTGAATTGGACCAAAACTTTACTATTCAGTATGTATTTTATTGTTGCAAGAATGTATTGGTACAGCTACATTAGCTAACAATATACAGTTAGGTCCATAAGTATTTGGACACTGACACAAGTTTTGTTATTTTAGCTTTTTTATCAAAACTATTCAAAACACAGTTATATAATTCATCTGTGGTTAAAGAGACAGACTCTCAGCTGTAAATTGAGAGTATTCACGTCCAAATCCAAGAAAGGGTTTAGGAATTACAGCTCTTTAATGTGGAGCTGCCTCTTTTGCAGGGGCTCAAAAGTATTTGGACAGTTGTTTCAAAAGCTTTTTCATGGAGCTTTCCCTCAGTAATCCATCATAAACTGAGCAGGTAAAAGGTCTGGACCTGATTCCAGATGTTACATTTGTATTTGAAAGCTGTTTCTGTGAAATCACAACATACAGTCTCTCAATGGAAGTGAACCAGACCATCCTTAGACTGGAGAGAAAAACCCTTCACAACATCCACCTTAGAGTAGGACACTCTCCAGGAAGTAGGTCTATCAGAGTCTAGGTCCACCAGAACCAGAAGACTTCAGGAGAGAAAATACAGAGTTCACCACAAGCTGCAGACTTCATCTCAACAACAGAAAGAACCCAGACCTGGACCAGACTCAGACCTGGACCAGACTCAGACCTGGACCACACTCAGACTCAGACCTGGACCAGACTCAGACCTGGACCAGACTCAGACCTGGACCAGGCTCAGACCTGGACCAGACTCAGACCTGGACCAGACTCAGACCTGGACCAGACTCAGACCTGGACCACACTCAGACCTGGACCACACTCAGACCTGGACCAGACTCAGACCTGGACCAGGCTCAGACCTGGACCAGACTCAGACCTGGACCAGACTCAGACCTGGACCAGACTCAGACCTGGACCAGACTCAGACCTGGACCAGACTCAGACCTGGACCACACTCAGACCTGGACCAGACTCAGACCTGGACCAGACTCAGACTCAGACCTGGACCAGACTCAGACCTGTTCTGGACTCAGACTTCAGGGCTGGCTCTAGGGTTTTAGTGGCCCTAAACAAGATTTTGCCTGTGGCCCCTTAATTACTGCAAGCCCAAAGCCCAAATAACCCTCACACTGACGCACATATAACAGGATGAATGAATGAACCCCATCTGAGCCAGGTCTACAATGGCAGATGAACAACATTAACAGTGCAGTTATATTTGTGTTGCTTCCTGATCTCTGCCCCTGTTGTATCAAAGCATCTTTTTGCAGGGACAATATAAACCTGGGGGGTCTGGGGGTCCCCCAGGAAATTCTGAACAAAACAGATGCAGTTTCCTGTTTTCTGGTGCATTTTAAATGATAACAAATATTGTCAGCTCCTACTACATTATTGTAAAGAATGATATAGTTTTACTTCAGTTTTACTCCAGTGCCTCTTCCACCTGGCAAAGTACGGCCGCCTGTTACTAACCCACGGCCCGCTCCCACCTTCCACTACAATTTACCTGAGAGCGCCGAGGGCCGGGCAGTGTTTAAGCAAACCGCTGGCCCCAGACCTCGACCAAACCACAGCTGTTTCCAGGACAACAGGTCGTCCTGTGCCCAATCCCACGCCGTTCATTGCTCCCTATGTCTTTGTGGCTCCACAAATCCCTGCACCAAGGGTTTACAGTCGTACCCTAGAGGTAAATAAGTGCCCAAAATGTCATGAGCCATGACCCAAAGAGACAGGGCACAGCCAGTATTATGGCAAAATCTACTGCCACAACATGAAAAAGTGCCACTGGATCAATGGATGGAGAATATGCCACAGGAAAGGAAGGGCACAGCCTAAATGTTGTTACATTTCCTTGTTTATTTGTTTATGACAATCACATCATCTCCACTTTGAATGAAAGTTATTGTGTTTCATTTCCTCTTTACTTATTTTGATTTTTGACTTTGATCAGCCTTGTAAATATTGTATATTTTGTCTGGATTGTTTAATAAAGTTGTGCTGTATTATTTCTATAACCCAACAGTTACCATTACCATAGAACTGAGCATTTGGTCGATCAAAAATGGTAAAGGCTTTCTGTAGAAAAACTAAATCTGATGTGAGTCCAATTCTTCCAACATCCTTTGGCCCAACAAGTCAGGAGACATAAGACAGGACAGGACTCCAACAAGGATTTTGTCCTGCAGAGCAGTGTTTCCCAATCAGGGGTACGGGGGCCCCTAGGGGTACGCCAGCACATTGCAGGGGGGACGTGGAGTTATTTATAGAACCTTTTCAGAAAATATTTGGCTTTCAAAGACTACAATAAACCTAAATGTGGACTAACCCAGGACTATGCTGAAGGATAAAACAGAAACAACACAAACATGCAACACTAAACAAAAACAAAACACAAGTCAACCATAAATAAACCAGGTCTGGTCGAGTATCAAGCGTGTGAGCAGTTACAAATGACACTACCATAGTCACAGCAAGGAGCAGATCTTTCCATGTGACCAGTGTGGCAAGATCTACTTCAGACTCTCTTCCTTTAAATCCCACCTGCGTTCCCACGCTAAAGAGAAGCAACGTGACAACAAAACACTGAAACACAAGAGCGTTCAGAACGAGCAGAAATCTGGAGACGAAGCAGCGGAGTCCTCCTCAGACAAGATCCCACTGAAACAACTGGAAATCCGGCTTCACAGAATCCAAATGTGAGAGGATCAGCACATCAAATATTTGCTAGGCCCTAAACTGAAGCAGCTGTGTCTCAGTGAGTTGGTAAAGCTCCATTTGTTTATCTAAAGATTTACTTCTTGAGTCCGTCCCACCTTGTCCCACTTTTAGTTCTTTTTGAGGAGGTCGCCCTGTCCCAGAGCCATAACCACAATGAACAATGAACTCAACCTGCAATTTTATTCATTACTGTTCCAGTATGAACTCTTTTACAGTGATAAATGCAGACGTCGGCACTGAGTGTGTGGTTAGAATGAATGTGTGTGTATGTGAGGAGGATATATTTTTATTTTCTGACATCATTTTATTCAGTCTGTATCCTGACAGTGCACCTGGATTTTATTGTATATTTATTGTACAATGACAATAAAGTGTCTAATCTAATCTAATGTGAAGGATTGAATCTGTGAGCTACTCCGGAGCAGTAGGGGGCGGTAATGCGCCACTGAACTGAGGCCGCCCGCTTTCACCGCAGAAGAAAAGGATCCAGGAAACTCGTGGAGGGAAACTGCTGCTCGCCTTCAGCTCCGGAGTGTTCCTGGTGGAACCTCGCGGTGGCGCTGCCGCCCTCAGGTGATTATTGATAAACAGGAAGTGGCTGTTTCCCCGGGAGGGGCCAGCTTCCGGGGGAGGCCAGGTTCCGCGCTGGGTCCACGCCATGTTGTTGTGGAGGAAAAGTGCTGTAAGTTTTGAAGTTGTTGGGGTAACCTAGCTATGGAATGTTTTAATTGTAGGAAAAATATATTTTAATAAATGAGTTTGTTCTGTGGTAGGACCTGAGTGTTTTTAAACCTGACCCTGGGACTGAATGGGAGACGATGTGAGGCAAACACGACACAGGTACGATGTTTTAAATAGTTTTAGCCTAATTAGATTAAATTGTTTTGTGAATTGTGCAGAGTGTTTTGTAATGGCATATTTTTGTTTTTACAGTGTTTTGTTACATTGCTGTCCTTGTCCTTTTGAATTCGGTTTAGTTTAATGTTTCTTTTTCGTCCGTCCAGTCTTATGGCTAACTGTGATAAATCTGAGAACACTTGTAAGGGCGGACTGACGCATTTATCTTTTTGTTTGTTTGTTTGTTTGTTTTGGGGTCACTTCCCTCACAGTAACTGTGACTGCAACAAGGCATTAATAGAACATTTATGGTACGGCCTGATCATTGCAGTGTTGTGGTGTCCTGCGGTGTTTGAAGGAACCTGAGCTGTAGTGATGTGTGGGTTTGTGTCTGCTGTCCACTGGTGTGTTCTTTTACTTCAGACTGGAACCACAGTTCTATTTGGAAAGTCCTCACAGTAAACAGGGAGTGCCTACATAAGCTGTTTATACAAAATAAATATTGTTAAACTTTATTTTGGTTTGTTTCCCTCGATCTCGGCCTTCATAACACGAGGAACAAACGACACTAAAGGAACTTTAGAAGAAAGATTCCACCTGAGAGTCTCCAGATGTAGATTGTATAAAAGAATCCTGGAGACTCCGAGGCCAGCGCTGAGTTTGTGAGTATGTTGTGAGTTTTTAGTCTCGTTTAACCTTCGGCATCAAGAGCTGTCAGCTCTCATGGTGGACTCACACCAAAAGCCACAAAATGTGTTTCCTCAGTTTGCTCCTCTCGTGTCTCCTCCTCAGGTCTCTGATGGGGGCAGGAGGTTTCAGAATCAGTGATGTGAACAGCTGACATCAACCTCCTCAGTTACAGCTGATAACCACAAACTGTGGACAAAATGGAAACTTTTGAATCCATAAAGGTGTTCTGCACAGGTCAAACTTCAAGTCAGGCTTTGTTTGATGACACTTGATCACAGATGAAACGAGATCTGATCATAAACAGCTGTTTGAATAAGACAGGCAGTAACGTGACGCTGCCTACAGCGCAGCTTCCATTTGTTTCTTAGAATATCTTACCTCTCTTATTCCAGAGTAAAAGCAGCAGAAAGCAGAAGTTCAGACGTCCTGATGAAAGCTTTTGTAGCCTGTGAAGTTTTGTGAAGCCTCTGTCACAGCCCAGTGATGAGACTGAGGACTGTGTTTCTGAGCTGGAGCAGAGCGGTGTCTGGGGCCACACTGGGGAACCACTGAGAGAAACTTGGTCACATTTTTACACAGAAACAAAAGTTAATGCCCAAAGAGTTTGATTTATGCTTCTGTGTGAGGAGAGCAGCAGCTCATGTTTAAAATAGAAGAGTTGTTATAAAAATGTTTTGTCTTGAATCTTGGAGAAAATCACAAATAATATATTTTCTACAGCCAGGTAAAAATAATATAATCCCATCTAAAATGCACCAGAATACAGGAAATTGGAAAGGTTTTGTTGAAATTCTCTCTGGGGAGGACCCCCACATCCCCTGCCTTATATTTTACAGCTTAAAAAAATTCTGCTGACCATGAGGAGCACATAGATGAACATATATTGTACAACCCCTGAACTGAAAGTCTTTGGATTGTGTATGTGCTGTTGTTAATAGTGCAACAATAGAGCGTTATGTACTGTAACAATATTTTCTAATGTATTTCTACAGCTTCACAGCTTCACAGTGACGTGCGGTGAGGTTCATGGCTGGTGAGGCACTGGCGTCGAGGTTGTGAAGTCCTGAGAGGTCAGGCTCAGAAAAAAGTGCGTACCATTTTTGTTGGTGATAGCAAATACTAATATTTTAGAATACCATTTATGACTCAGTTAGCCAGATGCAGCTTCACTTCACAACTAAAGTTAAAGCTGCTACAACTACTACTTATGTGGGAGTCTCAGGAAGACAAGAAGATAACGCTGTGCTGAACAGAACATGGTCAAACAGAAATATAAAAACTCCAGACTCTTATCTCAGGGTTCTCTCTCTGTCCTCTCTGCAGAGCCTGTAGCTACGCTGTAACCTGTGATATCAATAAACCTCTGGTTTGACTTCACTTCTGAATCATCGTCCTTTAAGTGTGTTTTTGACTTTGTAACTGTATTGATTCTTACATTTCATGTTTGTGTTGGCATGGCCTTTTATCTCTTGCAGAATTAAAGAATGGAGGAGCAGGAGAGGGCGACTCATTTAACAAGTGATGGTAAAAGCGGTAAGATAAGATCATCAGAACACAAATTTCTTGATAATGACGAGGTAACACTCTTAAAAAGTTTTTTTTTTTTTTGCCATTTGGCCGTTAACTTTCTCTTAAGTAGTTTTTTTGAAAGAAATGACTGTATATGATGCAGCGCCATGAGTTTGTATAACATTTTAAGGCAACAGTACGCAGCGGTGGCTCTCGCGGATTATTGTTCTTTGCCTACTGTATTTGGCAACATTTGGCAAAATGTCAAAAAGCTCCTATGTCTGGCAGCATTTTGTAAAGAAAGACGACAGGACGGTGGAGTGCAAACAATGTTCGCAAAGGTTTTCATACCACACTGCTACAACCAGTATGGCGTATCACCTAAAAACAGTAAGGAGTAATTATTAGTCCCTTAAATAGCTAATTGAGTGTTTTGGCTTGACTAATTTATCGAGCAAACGTTTTCTTGATCTTTACTGTGGGTATTTATTTATTTTTATTAATGGTAGGCGCATCCCCAAGCGACACCACAGGCCTCCGGCTGCACCCAGACAAAACTGGATGTACTAAGGCCCCTGTCAGCCAAAAGAAAAGATGATATAACAAAGGGAATAGTAGATTATATCGCACAAGATATGCGTCCAGTGAATACTGTGGAAGGAGAGGGCTTTAAAAGAATGCTTAAAGTTTTAGAGCCTGGATATACTGTCCCAGCCAGAGAGACCATTGTGCGCGCTTTGCACACGCGTTATGACGAGGTTAAAATGAAGACTCTGCAGCTACTGCAGCGCAGTGAAGCGGTGGGCTTCACTACAGATTTGTGGACCTCAATAAGAATGGAGGCATACATTACTGTAACTGCCCACTTCATTGACGATGACTGGAAAATGCAGAATTTTGTCCTCGAAACTGGTTTTCATTTTTTTTAAGATCCACATTGAAAAGTTATTTTTGCACTTTTTAAACAATATTTTCGTTTTATGCACATTTTCTTCTTTATTCTATCATTAGTTTGATTTTGATGGCAACATTTTATTGCAGTTTCAAAGGCTTTATTGTGTGGCAGAATAGTCCAAATGATTGCTTTTTTTGTCTTTTTAAATCTGTGTTCGAAAGGTTATTGATAAAACATTATTGCACTTTAATATAATTTAATTTTAATATAAGTCGACTGCTAATGTAGCCTTTTAGTTCTCTTTGTTATTCTTTCTACTAAATATTACTAATTTGTTATATTAATGTTTTGATGCTAATTAAATAAACATTGAATAAAAAGAAACACGTCTCTTAATGTAAATTAAATAAACGAAATGCGCTACTACTCAAACACTGATGGGAATGCAGTGAAGTGATTTTTAATTAAATTTAAATTAAATCAAAATGTTGTCATATAAAACTTAATGAAGTCATGGTGTCTGCTTGCCCGCTTGAAAAAGTCACCGCACGCTACTGCTATAAACTAAGTCCACACTGTGTCCCACAAATAGATAAAGCTGTCATTCATTTCCTCCGCTGTACCGGCCTTTATCCAAGAATATAATGTAGTTTAACCAACAGTGGGGCAGCATTACACACACCAGCGTACAGCCTGCTGGAAATCAGAAGAAGAAGAATGTTCTTCTCTTCATTCAACTTATTCCAACTTAATTCATGCATAACAGAGCTGCACAAGAGGTCCAAATGTACTGTGTTTTACAACTTATATTACAAATAAATAGACGTTAGACAGTTTGAATGTGACTCTTGACCAACGCATGCTTTTGACTAAATGAGTAAAAAGCAGTGTGAGCATTGACAGTGGAGGCTCGTGTATTTCTTTGTTATAATCCAATTAAAACATAGGATTTATAACTAAATATACAATTTAATACTGACAAACCGTTAGAGGTCTTTCTAAACGTGTGGCCCCATTAGCAGACACAGAACTCAAAGCCTCTGACGTCGCTCCTGTCTCATGCACTGTTTTTGTTTTTCACAGCTGACAAAGTTTTGAGTTGGACCAGAACCAGAAGGGGCCAAATAAAAGCAGCTGATTCAAAAATGGTAAGGAGACTTTTAATGAATGTGGTGTTAGACTGATAGTGCTGTGTGTAGTTTTTGTATGAGCCCAGCTTCACTGTTGGTTTTTTGTAAAGTTTCAGAATTTCTTTGTTTTATTCCTGAGGGGAAGGTTTTTGTTGTTACAGACTTGTCACCTGACCAAGATATTTAAAGATATAGAATTAAAAATTAGAGCCTGACCGGTATGGATTTTTTGAGGCCGATACCGAATAAAAAAAAAATACCGATATCGATACATCGGCCGATACAGTTATACATTAGGAAAAATTTTTAATTATTTTAAAGCATTTTTCTTTCTGCTCTTGTTTACATGAATATGGCGTGTACACCCCAGGCCACTTTATTAGACTAAACTTATTTTTAAAATGTAGTAGAAAGCTGCTTATTGTTCTTTATGCTGAGTGTTATGTAGGTTGTAGTGGGCATGGGTGTGGGGAGTATTATTATGTATTTTATGTATTATATTTATTAATTTATTTTATTTAGCTTTAACTAAATTTGTTTAACTTAAATTTCATTTAAACTTGCTGTGCAAGTAGAGCATGGGGAGAACTACAAAATGCATTTTGAATTTTTGTTCTATAAGGTTTTATGGCAGAGAAATTAGCAAAATATTTTTATTGCCTTTTTGAGCTTTTCAGGCCATGAGAAGGTTTGGGGAGTTTCCTATGAACTGCAGAGTAAAAGCCCAACTGTTTGGAAACACCAGCGCCCTCTTTTGGACAAATAGCAGAAGGCCATTATTTGCAAGTAAACAGGTCTTATTCCAGCACACAGTAAAAATATTACTGTTTATATCGGCAGATATCAATTTTGGCCGATAACCCATAATTTTCTAATGTGCTATTTTGGCCAATAATATCGGCCGGGCTCTATTAAAAAGTACAATTTAATAAAAATCTAATAAATTTCAAAAGCTTAAATGCCTAGATGTGTCTAAAACACCCCAGTAAAAATAACCAATTTAAAACTATAATAACGAAATCTTTATAATGTAGGAGACATGTTTGTATTGTATGTCTTTCCCCGTCTGCATCCCTGAGTAGAGGGGCGGGGATCACTTGGTGTATGGGGCGGAACTATAATAAAGCTGGGGACACACTACATGATTTTTTTTGCCCGATTCACAGTTGCTCCGAGTCTTTACCAGTAACACTAGTTGCAGGGAATCGTAATCAGCAGTCGGCCCTGAAATCCGTTAGTGTGTGATGTTCAAAGACTCGAATCAGCGCAAAAACCCGGCCTGATGTCAGTCGCAAGCAATCAAACACCGACTCTGGACCACACTCCTGTAGTGTGGGCTGTTTACATCCAACTGGGAATTCATGAAGTCCAGCAGCCAATGAAAAACAGTTGATGGGACTCAAGAAATGGCGTCAGAAAACTAACACAACACAACAGGAAGCAGCAGGAAAATTTAAGCGGAAATTTGAATAAGAAGAAGAAAACATAAACAACCATGGCAAATGCCGAAGAAAGTTTAGCACTACCCAAGCAAAACTGGATACATAGACGTTTTTACTTTTTCCTTTTTTCCAAACAGAGAGCTGCGCACAACGGCAACAGCGACCCAGGTAGCTCCATGTTTGTTTACCGTTTAGTTCTGGCCAGTTCCCCGCCAGAGTTTGCTGTGTTTGGTTGGCGTCAGTTGCAGTCTCAACAGATCTTGTAGTGTGTGAGCCCCAGTCTTTCAGTCGTCAGAACTAAATCTGCTGAAACAGTCGTTAGTGTGTGCCCCTAGTCTTTTCAGAATCTGTAACGACTGAGAAAATCCTGTAGTGTGTCCCCAAATTTAGGCGTTCGCTCACCTGCCCACAGGAGGGAGGAGGAGCTGGGTAGCTGCAATTTTTGTTGACCACTCGTATCCTCATCATCACCGCATCTGTAATCATTTTGGTCACATCATTTATAAAATCATTCGACTCCTCTGTCAGAACGCTGTGATAGCTTCTTGTTGTTTAAATAAATGCATTCTGGATCTCAGCGTCTCTGTTTTATAGGCCTCTCTAAGCGCGTCACAAATTTGGGATTTTTAGGACCTTCTCAGTGGCTAAAGGTTTGCTTTGTGGACCACAAAATATATAATATAATATAATATAATTAATATAATATAATATATACAAAGTGACTAGGCGTTGTGGGTTTGAGTCCAGACAAACAAACAAAACAGGAACAGGTCTGACTCACTGCAGTGAACCAAGCTCCTGCTCTGGTTGTGCAGACACTTCCTCCCAGAGCGCCCCCCACAGGAGCTGCGAGGGACAGGGTAGATGTGCTGTCGATGTGCTAGTCTGTTGTGGTGAGGGAGCTGAGCTGAGAGACAAAGCTCTCACTTTACCGCTCAATCTATTCTATATTCCCACTGTCACCAAGACCTTGGATACAAGCAGTTCACTTTAAGATAGAGTGAGGAACTCTGTCACCTGGGGAGAGGGAAGTCTGAGTGTCTCTGCTTAGACTGCTGCCCTGGATAAACTGGATGTGTCTGTATTTTACACTAATGGATAATTCTGTTGTGTGTTTTAACAGGAAGAAGTTAACGATGTCCCCAAAGCTAAAGGAACTACTGGAAAGAAACTGCACAGCTGTGAGCAGTGTGGGAAGTCATTCAGCAAAAAGTCAAGACTAACACTGCACCAGAGACTTCACACAGGGAAAAATCTATTCTGCTGTGACCAGTGTGACAAGAAATTTACTACAAAACAAGACCTCTTTAGACATACACGTGTTCACACAGGAGAGAGACCCTACTCCTGTGACCAGTGTGACAAGAAGTTTACTACAAAACAAGACCTCATTAGACATACACGTGTTCACACAGGAGAGAGACCCTACTCCTGTGACCAGTGTGACAAGAAGTTTACTACAAAACAAGACCTCATTAGACATACACGTGTTCACACAGGAGAGAGACCCTACTCCTGTGACCTGTGTGGAGTGTCATTCAAGCAAAAGGAAGCTCTAAAGTCTCACACACTCATACACACAGGAGAGAGGCCACACAGCTGCGATGAATGTGGTAAAAGTTTTGGACATTTATCGAGCTTACAACACCACCAACTCATTCACAAGGGAGACAAGAGTCATGAATGTGGTGAATGTGGACAGGCCTTTCTGGATAAAAAAAGATTAAAACAGCACAAACTCATTCACACTAAAGGAAACTTCTCTTGTGATGAGTGTGGAAAATGTTTTAACCACAAGGTCTCTCTGAAACTACACAGTCGACTCCATACTGGACGTGATTTGTTCTACTGTGAAACGTGTGGCAAAGTCTTTCCTACACAACATCGTTTAGCATCACATGAAAACTCCCATTCGACAGCTCGACCTCACGGCTGCAGCCAGTGTAGGAAAACATTTAAAAGGGCTCAGGCACTCAAACAGCATGTGGAAAGCTACCATGAGAATAAACAGTACAAGTGCGAGCAGTGCAGCAAGTCTTTGACTTCAAAATATAGTCTGAAATTCCATCAGAACATTCATACAGAGGAAAACCAATTTTCTTGTGATCAGTGTGGGAAAGTATTTTTTAATAAGGGGACTCTGAAGCTTCACGAGCACATCCACACCGGAGAGAGACCCTTCACCTGTGAACTCTGTGGAATGTCTTTCTCAATGGCAGGACATTTAAAAAGGCATAAACTCGTGCACACAGGAGAAAAAACACACATTTGTGATGAGTGTGGACAGTCGTTTGCAGTATTAGGCGCTTTGAGACAGCATAAACAGACTCATGTGCCAAAACCTCATCGATGTGATCAGTGTAGAAGAGCATTTTCTTGTCCTGAAGAATTAAAAACTCACCTTCAAACTCACTCTGAAACAAACTCTGTTAAACAGCAAAACAAGCCCAAGCCGTTTGTGTGTGACCAGTGTGACAGGAGTTTCGTATGTAAAAGTTATTACAAACAGCATTACCGTATTCACAGCAAGGAGCAGATCTTTCCATGCGACCAGTGTGACAAGATCTACTTCAGACCTGACTCCTTTAAATCCCACCTGCGTTCCCACGCTAAAGAGAAGCAACGTGAGGCGACTCGGCACAAAACACTGAAACACAAGAGCGTTCAGAACGAGCAGAAATCTGGAGACGAAGCAGCGGAGTCCTCCTCAGACAAGATCCCACTGAAACAACTGGAAATCCGGCTTCACAGAATCCAAATGTGAGAGGATCCAAACACTGTAACTGTAGCTGAAGCTGGAGACAGTGGGTTTTGACAGACTCTAGTGGCAAAATCACAATGAACACATTTAGTATTAGGTGGGACCAGAGCGCAGACCTCCGCCAAGGCTTCATAAAAAATAATAAGTGAGTTGTTCCTTTGCTGTAACCTGGTAAAAGCCGCTGGTCTGCATCATACACAGTGTAGAACCATCTGGAGGCTCCTGTGGGCTTTGTAAAGGGGCGGGACTTTCAGGAGAATACTTGGAGCTGATTGGATGAAGCTCCAGCCAGTGACCGTCTACCATGATGTGTTTTAGCCAATTACAGCAGCGACTCATGACGTAACCAAACAAACCACCTCTAGTGTAAAATACCAAGATGGATTTTTGTGAGTTTGTGATTAGTGAACTTGGCCCTATCTCACAATGGAACAGAATCCTTTAACCATTTCTGACCATTCCTGGAAATGTCCTAAAAACCTTTAAATGTTCAGTCGTCTTCTTGTTAACAGACTAAGAACTAAAAAGTTTCTAACTGTTCTGAGGGCGATATTTAACCTGTTCACTGCTTTATTTTCTTTCTGAGAATGTTTTTCCGTTAACACAGTTTCACTTGAAGAAACAGCAGAGAAAAGAAAGTAATAAATGTATTTTTAAGTGAGTGTTGTGTGGTAACAGACTGGAATCAGGGAGCGGTGAGTGTTGGTATATTGTACTGTTGTAAATGTGCCTCTGACTGATGTTCCATTTGGGTCAAGTTATAAGATCGTTATAGAAAAATAAAAGGTTCATAAACTCATTGAGTCACAGTTTATTCTGAGCAATAAACTACATCTTAGTTCTAAAAGTGTTATGAGTCACCACAGACTGAGCTAAGGCTGGGGAACAAAGGTCTGGCAAAAAATTAAAAAATGACTAAATTGAGACAAATCGGCAATTCTTCATTTTCTTTTTTATACTCAAGTATATGATTTTCTGGCCCAACAATTGAGGCAGAAATGTACATTTCTAATTTAAACTGTAAACCACTCTGGAGCCAAAGGTCTGGAGTTGGATCCTGGTCCTGGTCTAGGACTTTAATACAACAGGACCAACTCCTGTGAGTTTCTGATGCATGGACTTAGTCAAAAAGCAGCTCTACTTTTTACTGTGGCTAGTTTTATTGTAGGCTCTACATCAGTGGTTCACAAACTTTTTGGTCTTGTGTACTCCCAGGACCGGGCTTAGTCTTTGTTTGGACCAGGTTTAGTTTAGACCTGGTTTATTTCTGGTTTGAGACCTGGTTTAGTGTTTTGTCCTTCAGTATAGTCCTGGTTAGTCCAGATTTAGATTCATTGTAGTCTTTGACAGCCAAATATTTTCTGAAAAGGTTCTATAAATGATCAAATAACTCCACGCACCCCCTGCAATGTGCTGGCGTACCCCTAGGGGTCCCCGTACCCCTGGTTGGGAAACACTGCTCTACATGATAAACTGATTTTGGAGTCCTGTCTGGTTTTATGTCTACTGACTTATTGGGCCAAAGGATGTGTGCCAGAGCTGTGGGGCAGTTGTAAAAATTGGACTCATCCCACAACAGATTTAGTTTTTTTACATAAAACTTTTGCAATTTGTGATCGACCCAGTGCTCAGTTCTATGGTAATGGTAACTGCTGAGTTAGAGAAATACACTACTAATACACAACCATTTTATTAAATAATCAAGACAAATACACTTTTACAAAATATACAATATTTACAAGGCTGATCAAAGTCAAAAATCAAAGTATGAGGATTTTGCACGGCTGCACCATTTCCCAGGATTCACTGCTGGATCTTATTATAGTCCCTGAGAATTAGAGTCCATCTCGTCAGGGAGGAACCGCCTCGCTCTTTGGGCTTTTGACAAAGATGAAGTCCAGCGGGCGACAAGAGTCCGGCCACTGTGCAGGAGATCCAGCTGATCCAGAGACACAGCGCCTCATGCTGTCCACTCCTGGCACTGTCAGCCTTTCCTTTAGACGGCCTGTAGCCAGTGGTGGAGCGTGGCTGGGACCTTGCTGCGTATGCTACACGCTGCTGCTCAGAGGCACAGGTTTTGCCAGAGGGCAGTAACAGAGCTGCTGCTGTTGCTGAGTGTGTCCCAGGTTCAGTCCTCAGGTTTACCAAATAATCAGCCAAGATGTCCACTCTGTCCATCCCAGGAGCACTGCTGTCATCCACCTCCTGAAAGGAGACACAATTAGACACAAGTTAGTGTCTTTATTTCCAAAGTGACAAAGAATGTCCTATTATTCAAAGTCTCTTGCAGTTCCTGAGATGAAGACGGCTCCTGCTGCCGTGGAAGATGTGGCAGCAGAGGCTGTGCTGCTGCTGACCCAGAGAGCTGTTCACATTAAACACATAGGTCATGTTTTTGTATTCTGTCATTTAATGAGCTGTCCAATGACAAACAAGAGACACAAACTCCTCCCATCGTCAGATCCTCCAATCACAGCTGAGGCTCCTTTCCTCACTGCAGTAGGAGTCTTACTGTGGACCTCAGGACAGAGACAGAGACAGGACAGAGACAGAGACAGGACAGAGACAGAGAAAGGACAGAGACAGAGACAGAGACAGAGACAGAGACAGAGACAGGACAGAGACAGAGACAGAGACAGGACAGAGACAGAGACAGGACAGAGACAGAGAAAGGACAGAGACAGAGACAGAGACAGAGACAGAGACAGGACAGAGACAGAGAAAGGACAGAGACAGAGACAGAGACAGGACAGAGACAGAGACAGAGACAGAGACAGAGACAGGACAGAGACAGAGACAGAGACAGAGACAGAGACAGGACAGAGACAGAGACAGGACAGAGACAGAGAAAGGACAGAGACAGAGACAGGACAGAGACAGAGAAAGGACAGAGACAGAGACAGAGACAGAGACAGGACAGAGACAGAGACAGAGACAGAGACAGGACAGAGACAGAGACAGGACAGAGACAGAGACAGAGACAGGACAGAGACAGAGACAGAGACAGAGACAGGACAGAGACAGAGACAGAGACAGGACAGAGACAGAGACAGAGACAGAGACAGGAGCAGGGGCTGCTGCTCTGAGAAGGTTTTTGTCATTTGTGTGAAGAAATGAACATAAACATGAGAAAGGTGTCAGCAGTGACACATGGAGCCTTCAGTAAAACCCTGGAGATTTGGAGACAAAGTCCCTCATCAATAACTCCTCAGTGTAAACCATTTGAGCTTTAACCAAGTGAACCTGCAGCAGCTGAAGATCCTGAGTGAGCCCTGAGCAGAGGGACACAGCTCATACTCAACACATTCACCTTTAGTTTGGAAATGACTTTCATTTCTCTATTTCTGATGAAGACCACATGAATTTACAAGACAGGAGTCCTGTTGCCTTTACAAGTTGGTGAGATGGCCATTTGTAAAATATAAATATGCTGCAAAATATAAAGCCTAGTTTTAAAGCCCCACATTGCAACAAATCAAATAAAAACTAAATAAATGTTCTCCAGTATGTTAGTCAGGCAGTTACTTTATTTTATTAGTACTTATTATTTGACAATTCTACCTTATGTATTTGATGATTTCTGTCAACGCTCCCCTCTTCTCTTCAGCCCTTTCTTCTAAATATCATGTAATTATTGTAAATACTTAAATACTGGCTTTGTCACTTGGTGTTGCAAAAATAAACAGAGGGAAAAAATAAAAAAGCTAAGGGGTGAAGACTTTTTAAAGGCAGTGTATCTAAGACAAGTGGATCCAAATGATTGTTTGTTAGGAGAGGTTGAATAATTGCTTGTGTAACACTGTGTGCAGGTGAAACTATCAGCAGCTGCTAGACCTGGTTGTAAATGCACCTGCGCACGTCCTTTAGTCACAAATGACTCAGTTGGTCTCTTTAGGAACCGCCCTCCTCTTTTTATTTAACTTAACACAAATCAAACTTTTTTGTCCGCTGGGACATTGAAGACACTGTCCCGTCCTGATAACAGATACACCTTATATATGTCCATCTAAGACAGGCAGGATTAGCCCCTCCCCCTCTGCTGCTTCCCCCGGGCTGCAGCTGATGGAGCCTTAGGTGATAAGACTGTAGCACATGACAGCGATGGCCTCGGTGCTGCGCAGAAGAACAAACACATCTCCATGGTAACGCTTTGGTCCCGGGACAGCGTTTGGGTTAGAGACGTACGCGCGGCCGTCCCGCCACTTTTATCCTCCCCCCGGGGTGGGCTTGACCTCACAGCCTGTACCGTCAGATACAACACATGACATGTTTATTACAGAAGCACATCTGAATGACTCTGCTGCCATTAACATGAACCTAAAGCCAGACTGTTACATACGTCATACAGAAGCATAGCACTGAGCCAAACAAAAGACTTTACTGCACATTACACAGGATACACAAATCAAAACAAGAAGCTTCAAATGATGTTGCGTAAACCCAGCTAAATATGTGAGGCAGAATATGTGCTTTTAGCTTTAACCTTAGCAAAACATGACATTTTTCCTTGAACACAGTCAGGAAAGTGCCCAGATGAGAGTAAGCAGTTAAACTTAGGTCCAAAGATTTTGCCAGCAGAAGGAAACATTTCCTTCAGGAGTTTGGCTGGAAAAATGTCAAGGTCACATGAGGAGGAGCTAGTTTTAGAGACAAACTCCCAGAGTTCTTCTGAAACTGGCTGAAGGAGGTGGTTGGCTCATGAGTGACTGTAAATGTAGTGGCATCTGGGTGGATATGAGCTCTGATTGGATCCATTTTATTTACAAAATGATCAAGACATTTTTGGGATAGTTCTGGATCAGACTGAAAAGGGCAGGACGGCGGGCCACGGACAACAGAGGTAATAACCTTAAACAACACTCTAGGGTTAGGATCACTTTTTTAATGAGTTCAGAAAAGTCATTAGTTGGTCATTAGTTTAGATTTATTTGCCTTCCAGAGGCGTTCTGCTTTTCTACACAGGTGCTTTTGTGAACGAGTGAATTCATTCAACCAAGGATCCTTTCTTGCTTTGCATTTTTTTGAAACACAAGGAGCCACTTGCTCTAAAATCTGCTGACAATGGGCCAAGAATAGGTTTAAGTTCACCACAGATCTTGTTGCTGTAAAGCATCATAGGATTGTGAATTCAGAGCTTCACAGAATTTTCTGAATGAATCCGAGTTGAGAACGTGGGAGTGAAGTGATGCTGGGGGTTGGACCTTATCAGAAGCCTGTAGGGGTTGTTGTGTTCTTTTCTTGTTAATAAAGACTCCAATCAGCTTTTTTGTCTTTTTGTCTTTTTATTGGCATAAGCCAAATTACAGAGCTCTGTGTTGGATCTGTCCCTACCGCCTACGTCTTACTCAGGGCTTACGCTGGGCGTCCAACAACGACCGTCCCTATCACACTGAATATATACCCAGGCTCAACTTCATACCACCCACTCCAGATATGGGCATAGTCCAGGATCTGAACCAGTTCTCAGACAGAGCAGTGCGAGTTGTAAGGGAGGGGCTGTTATCACTTCTGCTCCCATGAAGGCCACATTTCAGACATCACATTGTTCCCTTGCACTTCATGCGGCGCCTTGAGTCTGGGTCAGGTCCTGGTCACATGATTAGTTCAGATACATTTCTTCACATTGAAACACCATTTCATTATAAACTTGATCATGTTCAAAACACATACAACAGGGTGAACAAAAGGGCTTTATGGTCACAAACAGCAAAGTCTGAGAGACTGATTAGCGAGGGCATGAAGCCAGTTACAGGACAAGTTCTAGTACTGTATATGGCCTTTGTTATGTGTGGGATTATCCACAATTTGAGTTCTATGGAGAGAATTTAGAGGATCTGAGAACTGGTTAGAAAGAGATGTAGGACAGCAGATGTGAATATTAAAGTCACTGAGAATGAGTATCTGATCATACCTGGGTACAATAATAGACAACAGTTCTGAAAAGTTCTGTGAAGCCTTCTATGGAGCACACACTTGCACTGAGAGGAGTTCTGGAAGTGTGAGAAGCTGAAGTTAGTTGTTCTAAACGTGTGGCCCCATTAGCAGACACAGAACTCAAAGCCTCTGACGTCGCTCCTGTCTCATGCACTGTTTTTGTTTTTCACAGCTGACAAAGTTTTGAGTTGGACCAGAACCAGAAGGGGCCAAATAAAAGCAGCTGATTCAAAAATGGTAAGGAGACTTTTAATGAATGTGGTGTTAGACTGATAGTGCTGTGTGTAGTTTTTGTATGAGCCCAGCTTCATGCTGCTCTCTCTGTGTCACTGTTGGTTTTGTGTAAAGTTTCAGAATTTCTTTGTTTTATTCCTGAGGGGAAAGTTTTTGTTGTTACAGACTTGTCACCTGACCAAGATATTTAAAGCTCTTTTTTTTTTTTTTTTTTTTTTAGCTCTGAGCTAAAATCTGGTGTATTTACGGCACTAGCCACTCATTAATACACGCTGTCCCATATAAATAAATAAATAAAAAATAAAAAAAAGCTATAGATTTAAAAATTAGAGCCCGACCGATATGGATTTTTTTCAGGCCGATACTAATATTAGGTAACAAAAAAAAAATACCGATATCGATACATCGGCCGATACAGTTATACATTAGGAAAAAGTATTTTAAAGCATTTTTCTTTCTGCTCTTGTTTACATGAATATGGCGTGTACACCCCAGGCCACTTTATTAGACTAAACTTATTTTTAAAATGTTGTAGAAAGCTGCTTATTGTTCTTTATGCTGAGTGTTATGTAGGTTGTAGTGGGCATGGGTGTGGGGAGTATTATTGGAGAGTATTATGTACTTTATGGATTATATTTATCTAATTTATTTAGCTTTAACTAAATTTGTTTAACTTAAATTTCATTTAAACTTGCTGTGCAAGTAGAGCATGGGGAGAACTACAAAATGCATTTAGAATTTTTGTTCTATAAGGTTTTATGGCAGAGAAATTAGCAAAATATTTTTATTGCCTTTTTGAGCTTTTCAGGCCATGAGAAGGTTTGAGGAGTTTCCTATGAACTGCAGAGTAAAAGCCCAACTGTTTGGAAACACCAGCGCCCTCTGTTGGACAAATAGCAGAAGGCCATTGTTTGCAAGTAAACAGGTCTTATTCCAGCACACAGTAAAAATATTACTGTTTATATCGGCAGATATCAGCCATTGGTTATCAGCCAGATTTTGGCCGATAACCAATGATTTTCTCATGTGCCATATCGGCTGATAATATCGGTTGGCCAATATATCGGTCGGGCTCTATTAAAAATTACAAATTAATAAAAATTGAACAAATGTCAAAAGCTTAAATGCCCAGATGTGTCTAAAATACCCCAATAAAAATAACTAATTTAAAAATATAATGAGGGGAAAAAAAATCTCTTTAAAATATAATGTAGGAGACATGTTTGTATTGTATGTCTTTCCCCATCTGCATCCCTGAGTAGAGGGGCGGGGATCACGTGGTGTATGAGGCGGAGCTATGATAAGGCATGCATTCGGGAGGGAGGAGGAGCTGTGTCGCTGAAATTTTTGTTGACCGCTTGTATCCTCATCGTCACCGCATCCGTAATCATTTTGGTCACATGATTTAAAACATTGTCCAACTCATCTGTCAGACCGCTGTGATAGCCTCTTGTTGTTTAAATAAATGCACATAAATGGATTCTGGATCTCAGCGTCTCTGTTTTATAGGACCTCTCTAAGTGCGTCACAAATTGAGATTTTTAGGACCTTCTCAGTGGCCTAAAAGTTATGCTTTGTGGCAATTATAATATAATATAATATAATATAATATAATATAATATAATATAATATAATATAATATAATATAATATATACAAAGTGACTAGACGTTGTTGGTTTGAGTCCAGACTCCAGAGATTTATTGAATGTCTCTCTCAGCTCTTTTCCATGATTTCCTGTCTCTACTCCATTCAGTAACAAAACAGGAACAGGTCTGACTCACTGCAGTGAACCAAGCTCCTGCTCTGGTTGTGCAGACACTTCCTCCCAGAGCGCCCCCCACAGGAGCTGCGAGGGACAGGGTAGATGTGCTGTCGATGTGCTAGTCTGTTGTGGTGAGGGAGCTGAGCTGAGAGACAAAGCTCTCACTTTACCGCTCAATCTATTCTATATTCCCACTGTCACCAAGACCTTGGATACAAGCAGTTCACTTTAAGATAGAGTGAGGAGCTCTGTCACCTGGGGAGAGGGAAGTCTGAGTGTCTCTGCTTAGACTGCTGCCCTGGATAAACTGGATGTGTCTGTATTTTACACTAATGAATAATTGTGGGGGGCGATGGTAGCGCAGTGGGTTAAGCATTCGCCCAGCAACCGGAGGGTAGCCGGTTCGAATCCGCATACTGTCGTTGTGTCCCTGCCTGTGTGAATGTGTTAGTGTGGCTGTGTTTGGTGGTGGTCGGAGGGGCCGCGCTTCCGTCAGTCTGCCCCAGGGCAGCTGTGGCTACAGAAGTAGCTCACCACCACCGAGTGTGACTGAGGAGTGAATGAATAATAGATCAAAATTGTAAAAGCGACTTTGAGTTGTGTGAAAAGCGCTATATAAAACTGATGTATTATTATTATTAATTCTGTTGTGTGTTTTAACAGGAAGAAGTTAACGATGTCCCCAAAGCTAAAGGAACTTCTGGAGAGAAACTGCACAGCTGTGAGCAGTGTGGGAAGTCATTCAGCAAAAAGTCAGGACTAACACTGCACCAGAGACTTCACACAGGGAAAAATCTATTCTGCTGTGACCAGTGTGACAAGAAATTTACTACAAAACAACACCTCATTAGACATACACGTGTTCACACAGGAGAGAGACCCTACTCCTGTGACCTTTGTGGGATGTCATTTAAGCAACAGGGAGCTTTAAACAAACACACACTCGTACACACAGGAGAGAGACCCTATTCCTGTGACCTGTGTGGAGTGTCATTCAGTGATAAGGGAGCTCTAAAGAGACACACACTCATACACACAGGAGAGAGACCACACAGCTGTGATGAATGTGGTAAAAGTTTTGGACGATTATGGAGCTTACAAATACACCAACTCATTCACAAGGGAGACAAGAGTCATCGCTGTGATGAATGTGGAAAGGCCTTTCTGGATCAAAGTAGATTAAAACAGCACAAACTCACTCACACTAAAAAAAGCTTCTCTTGTGATGAGTGTGGAAAATGTTTTAACAACAAACGGTCTCTGACACAACACAGTCAACTCCATACTGAACATGATCTGTTCTACTGTGAAACATGTGGCAAAGTCTTTCCAACGCTAGATCGTTTAGCAAGACATGAAAACTCCCATTCGACAGCTCGACCTCACAGCTGCAGCCAGTGTATGAAAACATTTAAAAGTGCTCAGGCACTCAAACAGCATGTGGAAAGCTACCATGAGAATAAACGGTACAAGTGCGAGCAGTGCGGCAAGTCTTTTACCAGTAAAGATTATCTGAAATTCCATCAGAACTTTCATACAGAGGAAAATCAATTCTCTTGTGATCAGTGTGGGAAAGTGTTTTTTAATAAGAACAGTCTGAAGCGTCACGAGCTCATCCACACCGGAGAGAGACCCTTCACCTGTGAACTCTGTGGAATGTCTTTCTCAAGGTCAGGACATTTAAAAAGGCATAAACTCGTGCACACAGGAGAAAAAACACACATTTGTGATGAGTGTGGACAGTTGTTTGCTTTATTAGGCAATTTGAGACAGCATAAACAGACTCATGTGCCAAAACCTCATCGATGTGATCAGTGTAGAAGAGCATTTGCTCATCCTGAGAAATTAAAAACTCACCTTCAAACTCACTCTGAAACAAACTCTGTTAAACAGCAAAACAAGCCGAAGCCATTTGTGTGTGATCAGTGTGGCAGGAGTTTCAAATGTAAAAGTTATTACAATAAGCATTACCGTATTCACAGCAAGGAGCAGATCTTTCCATGCGACCAGTGTGACAAGATCTACTTCAGACTCTCTTCCTTTAAATCCCACCTGCGTTCCCACGCTAAAGAGAAGCAACGTGAGGCGACTCGGCACAAAACACTGAAACACAAGAGCGTTCAGAACGAGCAGAAATCTGGAGACGAAGCAGCGGAGTCCTCCTCAGACAAGATCCCACTGAAACAACTGGAAATCCGGCTTCACAGAATCCAAATGTGAGAGGATCCAAACACTGTAACTGTAGCTGAAGCTGGAGACAGTGGGTTTTGACAGACTCTAGTGGCAAAATCACAATGAACACATTTAGTATTAGGTGGGACCAGAGCGCAGACCTCCGCCAAGGCTTCATAAAAAATAATAAGTGAGTTGTTCCTTTGCTGTAACCTGGTAAAAGCCGCTGGTCTGCATCATACACAGTGTAGAACCATCTGGAGGCTCCTGTGGGCTTTGTAAAGGGGCGGGACTTTCAGGAGAATACTTGGAGCTGATTGGATGAAGCTCCAGCCAGTGACCGTCTACCATGATGTGTTTTAGCCAAGATGGATTTTTGTGAGTTTGTGATTAGTGAACTTGGCCCTATCTCACAATGGAACAGAATCCTTTAACCATTTCTGACCATTCCTGGAAATGTCCTAAAAACCTTTAAATGTTCAGTCGTCTTCTTGTTAACAGACTAAGAACTAAAAAGTTTCTAACTGTTCTGAGGTCGATATTTAACCTGTTCACTGCTTTATTTTCTTCTGAGAATGTTTTTCCGTTAACACAGTTTCACTTGAAGAAACAGCAGAGAAAAGAAAGTAATAAATGTATTTTTAAGTGAGTGTTGTGTGGTAACAGACTGGAATCAGGGAGCGGTGAGTGTTGGTATATTGTACTGTTGTAAATGTGCTTCTGACTGATGTTCCATTTGGTTCACACATCTCTGAAGGAAACTGCTGTTTTCTCTCTGATCCTGTTACTGTACAAGTTTGATTTCCTGTGTTTAATGTGAAGTTTACTGAAGGACAACATAGTTCTGAAATGTGTTTTTGTTACTGCAAAATCTTCCTCTGCTGTCACATTCAGGTCATTCTGAAGCTGACATCTGGAGCTCACTGTGTCACAGAATGCCTTTGTATTAATGCCTTTGTGGTGGTCACATCCATAAACTCTGTTTTTACTGTTATTGTCTTTTCAAACCTCTTTAAATCACAAGTCATGAGACAAAGTTGTGTTTAGTTTGTTGTAAAAAGAAAATGGTTCATATCTTTTAATTCATGGTGTTATCAGAAAAAATCATCAAATGCTAATGCTAAAGTTAAAATTAAGTTTGCCAATGCGCCTCATATAATTTGCCCGAGTTTAGGCTCTGTGTGTGAATCAGTAAAGTTCTTAGATTATGACTCCCCATGTATTCATCTTGAGATATCAATTTTATCATTATCCTTATGATTCAGATAATATGTACTGATGTGTGTTGCTTAACACTAGTTACTGTGTGTTCTCCTTCTTTAGTCATCTTTAGTGTCGTGCCAGTTCATGCTAAGTTTAACGTCATTGTACTCCTTGCTTTAAGATATATATTGTTTTGCCGATGAGCAGGCGCCCTGTCAGATGTTAGTGTTTGTACTCGGTCCATTCTATCCAGTCAGTGTGGGGCAGCTTCAAAAGGCTCAGCTTGACCCAAAACCAGATTTATGTTATCAGGCCAGTGTCCAGTATCCACTCTGTTGATAGCCAGAACAGACTTACTGTTCCAAAACCACAAGATATGTATAGAATGGACTTTAGTCATAAATGTGTCATTCTTGTGCTTTCCTTTTACTATAAAAGCTGTGAAAACCTTGAACGGGAGCACTCGGTGTCATCCTCAGACTGGAAGAGCTCTCTCTCTGAGAGATGCTTAGATCGGTGGCAGAGCTACGTCAACAGGTGCTCCGGTCTCCACACTGAATTCTGTTTTTGATTTACCATTATATTTAGCTCTATGCATTATGTTTGAATTCTGTCAATTTGTATTTTTGATCCTGTTGATCTTCAATAAATTTGGGACGGCATTTTGAAAAACATCTTCCTGGTGCTCAGTGTCAGTTTTTGACAGAGAACACGCTACAGGAACCTTCTGATCCAAGAGGTCTAACTTGCTAAACTTAACTTAAAAATCCTGTACTTCAATGGTTAAAAGTTTTATTTTTATGAGATTTCAGCAGTGAGGCTGAGCTGTGGCAAAGGCTCTGCTCTTCCAAACCAGGAGTCTGCAGCTCACCAAAATATATTCTTATAAATTATGTATAAAAATGATGAATGAATGCCAAAGTTGTGTTTGATGGCTACAAAGCGCCCTCTTGTGGTGAAACTTATGTTAGTGAGTAAAAGTAGTATTGAGAAGTTGATTGTTGGCTGTCATGGCTGAAGTGCAGACCTGTGGGGAAGTCTTGGCCACAGAAGCTTGGGAGTCGTCAGGTTGTGTTAATATACAATGTCTGTTAGGCTAAAATATGGTTTACAATAAGTTCATGGGTTTAATCTTTTGTTATGCTAATGAAGCTAATTAAAATACATGATTTGCTTACATTGTGAATTTGAATAATAACACACACTTGGCTCCTTAAGTTGCTGATGGATTCAGTCAGTTTGATTGTGCATTAGGCAGAAAACTGTTCAGACATGATGAATGCAGTATTGTGCCTTTGTAATAAGAAACTAATGGCTGTATTTTTTGTGTGTTTCACAGCTTTACAGTAAAGAGAGAAAAAAGACATAAATTGAGTTATGAGTTACAACTGTTGTTCAGGAAATAAAGTCAACAAAATCAAGTCAACTCTCCTGTTAACTGTCTGTGGAGCTGGATCAGTCACGTCGAGTGAGGACTCAACAGATTCTGTAGAAAAATGATGAATATTATGAAACATCACAGTTATCTTTACTTATTTTCAAAGTGAGCTCTTAATTTTTCTCAGTGTTAAAAGCCATTGAGCAGCAGATGAAAACACCAATCCCAAACATAGGGAGCACAAGAAGAGAAGAGTGTGTAACAGAGTCATGTTAGGTCAGACCAACCTCAACAGTTCACTGAAAGAGGAAAGCATCAAACAGGGCCATGAGCACAGAGTCGTTTGGAGGAAACTGTTTTTCATGTGTTATTTGAGGAGATACGACAGACAGAGAGCACATCTGAAGGAAGAGCTGAGGAAAGAAGGAATCCACTCCTGCCTCACAGCAAGAAGGTCCTGGGTTCAATTCCCGGAGCGTGTGGGGTTTGCATGTTCTCCCTGTGTCTGCTCCGGTTTCTCCTACCACCAAAAACATGGACAACAGCTCCCCCATGGGGCCAGGACTCTCCTGCAAAAGAGATTGTTCATCTCAGTGGGACTTTCCAGGTTAAATAAAGCTCAAATCAAATCTATCAAAATAAACCTCATACACAGTGGTGACACATTTCTTACATTCATCAGATCATCACACAAACAGCTCTGAAACATCCACAAAACATCCTTAAAGACTCCTTCCACCTTTGAACTGTTGCCCTCTGGGAAACGCTGCAGCTCCATCCAAACACGCTCCACACAATTCAGCAACAGTTTTTTTATCCCAGAGCCACAATGAACAATGAACTCAAACTCCACCCACAATAAGGCACTGCACTGTACTGTCCCAATTTTATTCATTACTGTTCCAGTATGAACTCTTTTACAGTGATAAATGCAGACGTCGGCACTGAGTGTGTGGTTAGAATGAATGTGTGTGTATGTGAGGAGGATATATTTTTATTTTCTTACATCATTTTATTCAGTCTGTATCCTGACAGTGCTCCTGGATTTCATTGTATATTTATTGTACAATGACAATAAAGTGTCTAATCTAATCTAATGTGAAGGATTGAATTTGTGAGCTACTCCGGAGCAGTAGGGGGCGGTAATGCGCAACTGAAGTGAGGCCGACTGGAGTTGCCAGGTTCGCGGTTTTCCCGCACAATTGGACCAATTTGAACCTGCTGCTGCAGGGGAATTTTTTTGAGCTGCGGGTTGTGGTTTTGTTGGGCTGATTTTTAAACGTGTCACAGAAATGTCTCTAGACAATGAGGAAAGAGTTGGGGAGTTGTTTTTCTTCCAATTGTGATGTTTTTGAGTTCTCATTGGGCTGGAAATGTTTGTGGGACCTGGCAACCCTGAGGCCGCCCGCTTTCACCGCAGAAGAAAAGGATCCGGGAAACTCGTGGAGGGAAACTGCTGCTCGCCTTCAGCTCCGGAGGAACAAACGACACTAAAGGAACTTTAGAAGAAAGATTCCACCTGAGAGTCTCCAGATGTACGGCTCAGCAATGGAAAAGGTAAAAGAGGGCTCCAAACTGCGACCAAAACTAAGTCCGTGACACCTTCAAATATTTTTGCTAGCAGCTGTGCGACATTGTGTGATGTTTTTTCTCGGCTAGAGTAGACACATGCAGTTAGTTTCTAACAGATAACAGACAGATAAGACCTGAAGCTTTCCTACACTTTTTGTTTCATGTGGATAGGTCCAGTAATCACGGAGATATTCACCGTTAAAGATGAAAAAGCTAAGGATATTAAATCCAGCCTTGTGGGGGACACTGTGGGGACATGTCTCACCACAGAATGGACACTTTTGTCCTGGGGGTGTAGGGGGAGGGCAGCTGGGTTTTTCTCTTCAGTTTGTTGGAAGTTAGCGACAGGATCTCTGATGTTTTCCTCTGAAACGGCCAGAAAAGAGAGATTTAGCTCCCAATCCTTAGTTTGAATGGGCAGAAGGATGAGAGGAGAGAGAGGAGCTGTTTCTGTCTCTTTCTATAATGTTTCTGATGTGTTTGAGCTGAGCTCCATGGCTCTGAGCCACACACTTTCAGCTGCAGTTCCCCTGTTGACCACAAGGGCCCCTCAGTGACTACTAGACTGTAGGTTATGGTTTGGAAATGATAGACTTGCTCTTCTGCTGCAGTAGTGCAGAGTCAGTGATAAATTCCAGTTCAAACATTCAGTAGAATTGGAGATGTTATTCCAGGTTACAACAAAAACTTTGAGCCTATCAAAGTTAGGAGCACCAGTGTAAAAGTGAATTTCAGCTCTGTGTAAAGTCAAAGTCAAAACAGCAATTATTGTCAATGAATAAAAGAGTTAAATATAGAGTATATTATTATCCGTGTGTGTCCTTTTGGCCTCTACCTGAGCCAGAGGTTTATGTTGACTTGCTTGGTGTGGACAAGGGGGCAGCGTGTAAGCAGCTGAAGTAAACCTAAGTGAACAAAAGGAGGCTGGCAACATCTTCACTGATGGCTCAAAAAAGAGGTTTTGGGGCGCAGCTGAGCTGCAAGTACGGCAAAGTGTCCGTGTGACAGATTCTCTGTCTGTGTTTTCTGCTGAAATGCTGCCATTTTGTGGGCAGTGTGGTGGAAAGAACAACATGGGCCCACTCATGCTTTTATTTGCTCTGATTCTGCTGCCCTGACTCGCTTTGGAAAATCCTGTGCTGCCTCTATGAAGTGGAGAGTATGGGCCCCAGTGTCTTATTTGTTTGGGGCCCTGGACCCAATGCTGGGCTTGAGGGAAATGAAATCAGAAGAAGAAGAATGTTTTTGTCTTCATTCAACTTATTCCAACTTAATTCATGCATAACAGAGCTGCACAAGAGGTCCAAATGTACTGTGTTTTCCATATTTATGAGCAGCAGCACAGAGATTAAACCATGTAGTGCTGTAAATGTAGAGAGTGAAAATAGATATAGAACCATTAAAAGCTTTAAAATGTCCATTTAGAAGCTTTAATGCCACAATAATGCTGAGAAATGTCCCATATTTTGGTTCAGGGCCACATTGAGGAGCTTGTACTGGGGAGAGCTAAGTTCTGTGGTTGTATAAACGAGGAACAGAATAAAAATCAGTCATATGTCTAAATAAATGAGTGTGAAGCCTTCTATGGAGCACACACTTGCACTGAGAGGAGTTCTGGAAGTGTGAGAAGCTGAAGTTAGTTGTTCTAAACGTGTGGCCCCATTAGCAGACACAGAACTCAAAGCCTCTGACGTCGCTCCTGTCTCATGCACTGTTTTTGTTTTTCACAGCTGACAAAGTTTTGAGTTGGACCAGAACCAGAAGGGGCCAAATAAAAGCAGCTGATTCAAAAATGGTAAGTGTAATGTTTGTGTATCAGGTCTGCTTCAGAAAAAAATTGCTTCATCAAACTCATAACTTTATTGACTGCTCGGCAGCGGTAAGTTACTGGCACACATGCTCCAGTCCAGAGGTTCTGCTAGACTTTTTTTTTTTTTTTGCCATAAATTGAAATAATAGAATAACAATCAGGTCAAACGCATGGATCCCATGAGGAGCGAGCCTGTCCAGTTCTTACGCGGTTCCTCCAGTGCCTTACGTTGCAGCAGTGTCCATAAGTGCTACTCTACAGCAGCGTCAGTGCTGGCTTTAGCTCTTAAGCCGAGTGAGCTGTGGTTCGTATTGGCTGGAGGCGCATCCTCCCGCGCCCCGCACAGCGCTCCATGAGCGTGAGGTCCATTTGTTCCCTTACCGCTAAAATTTGTTGAAGCAAATAGCAAGGCACGCTGCTGACTTCACCAAAAAGAAGGCTCAACCTGGAGCACTTTGCTGGGGCCCGCAGAGCCAGGCTTTGGCCCTTTCAGAGCGGGTCAGGGCACAGAGAAACTCCCCAGAGACGCACCGAGGAGCCCGCTTCAGTTTACTTCACTCAGGTGATTTACAGATTAATTATAGCTCTGATAATATTCTTCACTCACTCCTATAAAGGTAAAATATACCTGAGGCTACAGTTCCCTTGAAAAGTTAGACAGAGAGAGGAAAACCATGCATTACCAGTGTGATGATGCGTTCAGGTGCGTAAAATAAATGTTTAATAATGACGTCTATGATTTTTTTTCTAATTTTGAAGCCTAAAACAAAGTAAATCATTGTTTCAGACAATAAACAACCAATAGTTTATTATTGCTCACAAAATCTTTTTTTCCCCTCATAAAAACTTTTGTTGGTCATCTTGGCCGGTGACCATTCATTTTGCCGGTCTTTTGTGTTTTAAAGCAGCCAAAAGCAGGCATACGCCGGCTAACGGAAACCCTGCTCCAGTCAATAGCAACCCCTTCCTGTCTAAACAGACTCCAACATAAAACACATGTTCTGGAGAAAACATCTGTCTGAGCCCAGCTTTATGCTTCTGTCTCTGTGTCACTGGTCGTATGTTTTGTGTAGAATGATTCAAATCTGAAATAAAATGTTGCACTTGCAATGCTGCATTTGGGTTTATTCAGTTTTAAAGCTCAGGGTGAGTTTGTTAATGTACAGATATGAAATTACTGGTTCAGGTTTCAAAATTTAATTTCAATATGGTTGACTGTTTGTGAAGGCATGGTCAGAGTTTTATTTTGTGGCAGTAACTGTGCTCCAGCCTGGAGAGAGCGAGTCTTCCTTTTCCAGCTGAGAACCATGGCCTCAGACTTGGAGGAGCTGACTCTCATCCCAGCCGCTTCACACTGAGCTGCAAACCGCCCCAGAGCTCGCTGAAGGTCCTGCTTTGATGAAGCCAACAGGACAACAGCATCTGCCTAGAAATGCAGTAAAAATAACTGCTGCCTCAGTATAGCTCAGTAGGTAGAGCATGTGGCGCATATACAAAGTGACTACAGCTCGCCTCGGCGTCGTTGGTTTGAGTCCAGACTCCAGTGATTTACTGAATGTCTCTCTCAGCTCTTTTCCATGATTTCCTGTCTCTACTCCATTCAGTAACAAAACAGGAACAGGTCTGACTCACTGCAGTGAACCAAGCTCCTGCTCTGGTTGTGCAGACACTTCCTCCCAGAGCGCCCCCCACAGGAGCTGCGAGGGACAGGGTAGATGTGCTGTCGATGTGCTAGTCTGTTGTGGTGAGGGAGCTGAGCTGAGAGACAAAGCTCTCACTTTACCGCTCAATCTATTCTATATTCCCACTGTCACCAAGACCTTGGATACAAGCAGTTCACTTTAAGATAGAGTGAGGAGCTCTGTCACCTGGGGAGAGGGAAGTCTGAGTGTCTCTGCTTAGACTGCTGCCCTGGATAAACTGGATGTGTCTGTATTTTACACTAATGAATAATTCTGTTGTGTGTTTTAACAGGAAGAAGTTAACGATGTCCCCAAAGCTAAAGGAACTTCTGTAGAGAAACTGCACAGCTGTGAGCAGTGTGGGAAGTCATTCAGCAAAAAGTCAACACTAACACTGCACCAGAGACTTCACACGGGGCAAAATCTATTCTGCTGCAACCAGTGTGACAAGAAATTTACTACAAAACAAGAGCTCATTAGACATACACGTGTTCACACAGGAGAGAGACCCTACTCCTGTGACCTGTGTGGAGTGTCATTCACGCAAAAGGGAGCTCTAAAGTCTCACACACTCATACACACAGGAGAGAGACCCTACTCCTGTGACCTGTGTGGAATGTCATTCACGCAAAAGGGAGCTCTAAAGTCTCACACACTCATACACACAGGAGAGAGACCCTACTCCTGTGACCTGTGTGGAGTGTCATTCACGCAAAAGGAAGCTCTAAAGTCTCACACACTCATACACACAGGAGAGAGACCACACAGCTGTGATGAATGTGGTAAAAGTTTTGGACAATTATCGAACTTAAAACTACACAAACTCATTCACAAGGGAGACAAGAGTCATTGCTGTGATGAATGTGGAAAGGCCTTTCTGGATCAAAGTAGATTAAAAGCGCACAAACTCACTCACACTAAAAGAAGCTTCTCTTGTGATCAGTGTGGAAAATGTTTTAACCACAAGGTCTCTCTGACAATACACAGTCGACTCCATACTGGACATGATCTGTTCTACTGTGAAACATGTGGCAAAGTCTTTCCTACACAACATCGTTTAGCAAGACATAAAAACTCCCATTCGACAGCTCGACCTCACGGCTGCAGCCAGTGTGGGAAAACATTTAAAAGTGCTAAGGCACTCAAACAGCATGTGGAAAGCTACCATGAGAATAAACGGTACAAGTGTGAGCAGTGTAGCAAGTCTTTTACACAAAAGCCTTATCTGAAAGCCCATCAGAACTTTCATACAGAGGAAAAACAGTTCTCTTGTGATCAGTGTGGGAAAGTGTTTTTTAAAAAGAATAGTCTGAAACGTCACGAGCTCATTCACACCGGAGAGAGACCCTTCACCTGTGAACTCTGTGGAATGTCTTTCTCACAAACAGGACATTTAAAAACTCATAAACTTGTGCACACAAGAGAAAAAACACACATTTGTGATGAGTGTGGACAGTCGTTTGCTGCATTAGGCACTTTGAGAAAACATAAACAGACTCATGTGCCAAAACCTCATCGATGTGATCAGTGTAGAAGAGCATTTGCTCATCCTGAGGAATTAAAAACTCACCTTCAAACTCACTCTGAAACAAACTCTGTTAAGCAGCAAAACAAGCTGAAGCCATTTGTGTGTGACCAGTGTGGCAAAAATTTCAAATGTAAGAGTTATTACAAACAGCATTACCGTATTCACAGCAAGGAGCAGATCTTTCCATGCGACCAGTGTGACAAGATCTGCTTCACACTCTCTTCCTTTAAATCCCACCTGCGTTCCCACGCTAAAGAGAAGCAACGTGAGGCGACTCAGCACAAAACACTGAAACACAAGAGCGTTCAGAACGAGCAGAAATCTGGAGACGAAGCAGCGGAGTCCTCCTCAGACAAGATCCCACTGAAACAACTGGAAATCCGGCTTCACAGAATCCAAATGTGAGAGGATCCAAACACTGTAACTGTAGCTGAAGCTGGAGACAGTGGGTTTTGACAGACTCTAGTGGCAAAATCACAATGAACACATTTAGTATTAGGTGGGACCAGAGCGCAGACCTCCGCCAAGGCTTCATAAAAAATAATAAGTGAGTTGTTCCTTTGCTGTAACCTGGTAAAAGCCGCTGGTCTGCATCATACACAGTGTAGAACCATCTGGAGGCTCCTGTGGGCTTTGTAAAGGGGCGGGACTTTCAGGAGAATACTTGGAGCTGATTGGATGAAGCTCCAGCCAGTGACCGTCTACCATGATGTGTTTTAGCCAAGATGGATTTTTGTGAGTTTGTGATTAGTGAACTTGGCCCTATCTCACAATGGAACAGAATCCTTTAACCATTTCTGACCATTCCTGGAAATGTCCTAAAAACCTTTAAATGTTCAGTCGTCTTCTTGTTAACAGACTAAGAACTAAAAAGTTTCTAACTGTTCTGAGGTCGATATTTAACCTGTTCACTGCTTTATTTTCTTCTGAGAATGTTTTTGTTAACACTGTTTACTTTATAATTTATTTGTTTAAGTTTTAAAGAACTTTAATGCAAACAACAATAAATGACACACAAACAATACAGCACAGGTTAAACAAAACAGCATGAGTTTATTACTTAATGTACATTCAAAACAGAGCAGAAATTCAGATTTTGACTTTTGTTTTTTTTCTCTAATAAAAGTCAAAAATGTATCCCAGATGTGTAAATATGATTCCTTTCTGTGATGTAGTTTAGCTATTGAAATCAGTTATAATCATCAATTGCTAATGCTAAAGTTAAAATTAAGTTTGCCAATGCGCCTCATATAATTTGCCCGAGTTTAGGCTCTGTGTGTGAATCAGTAAAGTTCTTAGATTATGACTCCCCATGTATTCATCTTGAGATATCAATTTTATCATTATCCTTATGATTCAGATAATATGTACTGATGTGTGTTGCTTAACACTAGTTACTGTGTGTTCTCCTTCTTTAGTCATCTTTAGTGTCGTGCCAGTTCATGCTAAGTTTAACGTCATTGTACTCCTTGCTTTAAGATATATATTGTTTTGCCGATGAGCAGGCGCCCTGTCAGATGTTAGTGTTTGTACTCGGTCCATTCTATCCAGTCAGTGTGGGGCAGCTTCAAAAGGCTCAGCTTGACCCAAAACCAGATTTATGTTATCAGGCCAGTGTCCAGTATCCACTCTGTTGATAGCCAGAACAGACTTACTGTTCCAAAACCACAAGATATGTATAGAATGGACTTTAGTCATAAATTTGTCATTCTTGTGCTTTCCTTTTACTATAAAAGCTGTGAAAACCTTGAACGGGAGCACTCGGTGTCATCCTCAGACTGGAAGAGCTCTCTCTCTGAGAGATGCTTAGATCGGTGGCAGAGCTACGTCAACAGGTGCTCCGGTCTCCACACTGAATTCTGTTTTTGATTTACCATTATATTTAGCTCTATGCATTATGTTTGAATTCTGTCAATTTGTATTTTTGATCCTGTTGATCTTCAATAAATTTGGGCAGCATTTTGAAAAACATCTTCCTGGTGCTCAGTGTCAGTTTTTGACAGAGAACACGCTACAGGAACCTTCTGATCCAAGAGGTCTAACTTGCTAAACTTAACTTAAAAATCCTGTACTTCACTGCCAAGTGCCATGGAAACTAACAGCGAGCTGCACTTCCTTTCACAATATTCTTTTCATTTATTTTGTTAATTTGATAACTTTTTCATATTCTTGCTTGATCTAATGTGTAGTCTTACTTTGTGTACTCGCTTCAGTACAGAGACATTTTGGACAATTCTGGGTTTCCAGCTTTGGCATATTTTAATTCATTGTGCTTACACTCTTAAACTTGGTGCAATGCTCATCAGTTCTAACACCTTTACAAATACAAACATACAGTGGATCTGTATAAAAGGAGACACCACTGCAATATTAATAATGTTAATATTATTTTTTGTATTTCAGTGAAAAACGTACTGAGACTGCCAGACTTATTACGAGTTAAAAAAATCACTGTTTCTCAATCTCCAACATTTATTTTTTAGATGAATGTCATTGTTTTTACAGTACTCACCATTAGAATCTGCCTTATCCTACAGTCACAAGATGGCTCTCTTTTTTGGTTTATTTGATTTGGTTTAGGTTATTGTTCTTATTTGTCAGTTATGTGTACTTTTGTTTCTCCTGTGTGTTGTATGAGAATGTTTTTTGTCAGATGGCCGCCGGTTGCGTCATGGATGGATTATTAGACCTAATAATACATCCATGGTTGCCATGGCCACTCCAGTGTTTTTATCTCTATGGAAACCGCTGCCCTTCCATAGATATGAACAGGAGAGAGCGCGCTCTGTGTTGTCAGGTGCGACGCCGGGGCGGCCATCTTTGGTCGGAAACAGCTTAATGTGTGTTCAAAACAAAGCCAGAGATTTATTCAGCTTTTTATCGTCCCAGTAAAAAAACAACAAAACCAGGAAAATAAAGAATGGTAAGTCATTGCACATTATTTTAATCTTCTAAACGAGTTAGTTTAGTTAAGATGGTAATCAATGAATTAAAAGTTAAAAGCTATGCCCAGTGAAGAAAACAAAAGAAGCATTTGTGTTTGTTGTAATGTCTGTAAAATAACAACATTAACTTATGACAAAAAACGACTGTATGTTTAATTGTGTTCAGGCTTGGTTAATCCTCCATTATCTGTTTAAAACAGTTTAATGGCTTCAACAAACTAGTGCTGTAGTACACAGTAGCGGCCACATGAGGGCGCCCTGTACCGCCTAATGAAACGTAAACAGCTTTGGTCTTTATACGATTTTAGACACAACATTAGAGATCCTGAACTGTAGTTTTCATTAACTGTTAACCCTAATAATAAACACATTTAGATGAAACATTCCTGACTTAGCAAGAGGCTAATAACGTTAGCACAAACCGTACATTAGCATTAGCATTAGCATTAGCACCAGTGTCGTGTTAGAGCTCATGTTTAGGCTGCTGTCTAAATGTGATCAAGCGTTTTGCTGTGAGAAACTGCACTTTTAACTTCACAAATATATTCTTAATGGTAAGCACACGTTTTCTATTTGTAACAAATCAAAGAGCTCTAAAATCTGTTTTAGAAAATGCGTGAAATGTGATGTTTGCTAGAGCTCTGAATCCATTGATTCTACTGTGAGTAGCTCTGAGTGGGCTCCAAAGATGGCGACCGTAACGGCACCGCTTCAATCGGCAACAGCAGCGAACGCGGTATCTCCTGTTCATATCTATGCTCGCCTTCAGCTCCGGAGGAACAAAGCTGACCTGAGATCAGTGTCAGACAGAGTGGGAACACCGGGGCAGAGCTGTCAGCCGTCAGTAAAGAACACGCAGCCTCTGGCCTCTTGTCGTAGGGACGGAGTTGTACCAACAGCCAGAATAAGACTGGGACACTGTGCTCTTGCAGCTTGTTTATTTAAAACAGGTAAGGCCCTGATGGCTATGGCACCGTGCAGGGGCGGAGCCAGGCTTTTTTTACTATTATTTATTATTATTATAGAACTAATACAAAAATGTGAATAATCTTCTGTTGTGAAGCCAGTTATTTGGAGTCAGAGAGCTTTTTATGGTTTGAGGAAGTTAGGAGCTGAGCCCTGAGGTCTGCAGCTCACAGGAGAGCAGCTCCTGACTCACAGGGGTTAGGTATGGAACTCATTTACAGGGAAAATCAATATAACACACAATATTTGCTGTATCCTGGTGCAAGTGTTGTAGCTGACTATAGAGTGAGTAAAACAATCAGTCCTCCAGGATTTTGTGGGCACTTTTTGTGATTGTTGCTAAAATGCCTGCTTTTCTGGGGAATTTCCTAAAAGTTGCAATTTTCTTTTGTCTATAATTCACAGGTAAAAGGCTTTTTCTTAAAAAAAATAGCTAGAACTATAAAAACTAACAAAATCTGTTTGTAAACATATGTGAGGTTGTAATAATGTAATTAAAAATAGCTGTATTTGAACAGACCAAGTGTACTGCTTTATAAAAGATATTTTGAAAGAAATTCAACACAGTTTTGACAAATGAGTTGTGTTGTGGACTCATATCTAACTCAAATACATGGATTGTGATGAAGAATTCAAAAGTTCTGATGCTTTAAAACCATTAAATGAACTGACTTGCTTATAGAACCACTCTACTACACAAAAAATAAACACTGATAATTAAGCATAAAAAAGGACAGTTTTTTTATTATTTAAACACACACACCCCTAACAAAAAACAAGGCTTTATTTAGTAGTAAAAAGTAAAAACAACAGCAACAGCTAACCTCAAAACCCCCAAATTAATCATAAATATATAACCTGAAAAAAAAAAACTGAATTATATTGCAGTGTGCATTGTGCAAAACAGCAGCTCCACACAGCTTCAGGTGTCTCTGAACTAACCTCCATCAACTTTCTAACTGTACATTTGAACTTTTTTTGGCATTGAGGAAGACCAAGTGCCTCAGCTCAGAGCGGCTGATCCGGTTTCTTCTCTAATATTCTCTGACAGCTGATGGATGGGAGCCGGCTCTTTGTAGCGGCTCATTCACCACTGACCCATCACTAGTGGCTCACGCTTTACCATTGCTCCTATGCCATTTTCTGCCATAGACTGAGCTTATATGAGCTATTTGACATTGTATATCAATAGTTTACTACAATATTCTTCAGCATCTGTGAATAAATGATTGTGTGTGTGTGTTTTAATGATAAAATGAGCAGATATGTGCCATGGGTGTGAGCCATGCCTTTCCATAGCCCAGGAGTCTGCGACCTATGGTTTTAGAGCCACATGCGGCTCTTTAGCCCTGCTCCTGCGGCTCATTGGGCGTCTGACATCTGGTTATGTAAAGTTAGAAAAGGAAAACGTAGACAACTTTGAAACAAACTCCATCTGCAGCCTCTTCTCTGTTTAAAATAAGACTTTATCCTTGGTTTCTAGAATATGACACAGTCTTATTGCCACTGTTTGTAGCCTTTATTGGCCGCACAGTGCAGACACAGACAGATCTGAACACACATAAGTTAATAAAACAGCTCCAAGAAATGGTTACTGGGTGTAACTCTGGTTCTCAGAGTGTGCGTGGCTCCTGTATTTCTGCTGGTTAGTGGCCTATGAAAAGATAAACAGTGCAGTGAGGATTTACCACAGTTCTTTGTTAGTTTGCAATAATTAATGACCATCCATAAGCTATATTTCAGTTCTAGGCTAAACCACTTATGTGCATTGAAACTGGCTGCGGCTCTTTACAGAGGTAAGTTTAGTATTTTTTGGAAACAAGTGGCTCTTTGGATCCAGAAGGTTGCAGACCTCTGCCATAGCGGCTGTATGCCAGTGTGGCTTTCTATCAACTATTTACCCCACAGACTGAGTTCATACGAGCTCTTTGACAGTAGCCTATATATCTACTGTGTAGGCTACAAACATATAGCTACAATATCTCCCTACAATAAACAAAGACATTTTGTATCTAACTGTCTCTGTTTATTGGTTTCAACTTTATAGACAACACCAATAACCTCAGAAACTGTGTGGCTTTACATCGAAACCAAGGGAAAAGGGATAAATAAGCTCTAGGCAAAAAAATATTTTAGGACTAAGACAGGTCTATACCAGGACTTAATAGGTCTACACTGTGCAAAATTATGTGATTCATGTAGTTTACTCCTTTTTATTTTTTATTTAGTCCTTTTTTCATAATTATTATTATTATTATTATTATTATTATTATTAACATTAATATTATTATTATTGTTATTAACATTATTATTATTCTTATACCACATTAGGAGCGTCTGAGGGTCCTCCAGTTTTTAACAAAATAGCAAACAAACACAAACCAAAACAAGGCCCGGCTCCGCTCTTTACTGCAGCTTCATGTCTCAAGACTGTATGCAGTCAATTTTCTGTTCAGTTTGTTGTTTCTGTCGCCGCTGAGACCGCGTCATTACGCACTGGAAGAGCGGCTCTTGAGCAAAACATGCGCAGAAACCTCTATAAACTAAGTCCACACTGTGTCCCACAAATAGATAAAGCTGTCATTCATTTCCTCCGCTGTACCGGCCTTTATCCAAGAATATAATGTAGTTTAACCAACTGTGGGGCAGCATTACACACACCAGCGTACAGCCTGCTGGAAATCAGAAGAAAAATATTTTTCTCTTCATTCAACTTATTCCAACTTAATTCATGCATAACAGAGCTGCACAAGAGGTCCAAATGTACTGTGTTTTACAACTTATATTACAAATAAATAGACGTTAGACAGTTTGAATGTGACTCTTGACCAACGCATGCTTTTGACTAAATGAGTAAAAAGTAGTTAGTAAAAGCAGTGTGAGCACTGACAGTGGAGGCTCGTGTATTTCTTTGTTATAATCCAATGAAAACATAGGATTTATAACTAAATATACAATTTAATACTGACAAACCGTTAGAGGTCTTTCTAAACGTGTGGCCCCATTAGCAGACACAGAACTCAAAGCCTCTGACGTCGCTCCTGTCTCATGCACTGATTTTGTTTTTCACAGCTGACAAAGTTTTGAGTTGGACCAGAACCAGAAGGGGCCAAATAAAAGCAGCTGATTCAAAAATGGTAAGTGTAATGTTTGCTGCAGAGTTGGTTCATCAAACTCATAACTTTATTGACTGCTCGGCAGCGGTAAGTTACTGGCACACATGCTCCAGTCCAGAGCTTCTGCTAGACTGGTTTTTTTCCTGTCAGTTTGGCAGCCAGTGTTTGAAAATTCCAGCCATTAGCGAGATTTACTGGCCATAAATTGAAATAATAGAATAACAATCAGGTCAAACGCATGAGGAGCGAGCCTGTCCAGTTCTTACGCGGTTCCTCCAGTGCCTTACGTTGCAGCAGTGTCCATAAGTGCTACTCTACAGCAGCGTCAGTGCTGGCTTTAGCTCTTAAGCCGAGTGAGCTGTGGTGTGTATTGGCTGGAGGCGCATCCTCCCGCGCCCCGCACAGCGCTCCATGAGCGTGAGGTCCATTTGTTCCCTTACCGCTAAAATTTGTTGAAGCAAATAGCAAGGCACGCGCTGACTTCACCAAAAAGAAGGCTCAACCTGGAGCACTTCGCTGGGGCCCGCAGAGCCAGGCTTTGGCCCTTTCAGAGCGGGTCAGGGCACAGAGAAACTCCCCAGAGACGCACCGAGGAGCCCGCTTCAGTTTACTTCACTCAGGTGATTTACAGATTAATTATAGCTCTGATAATATTCTTCACTCACTCCTATAAAGGTAAAAATATACCTGAGGCTACAGTTCCCTTGAAAAGTTAGACAGAGAGAGGAAAACCATGCATTACCAGTGTGATGATGCGTTCAGGTGCGTAAAATAAATGTTTGATAATGACGTCTATGATTTTTTTCTAATTTTGAAGCCTAAAACAAAGTAAATCATTGTTTCAGACAATAAACAACCAATAGTTTATTATTGCTCACAAAATCTTTTTTTCCCCTCATAAAAACTTTTGATGGTCATCTTGGCCGGTGACCATTCATTTTGCCGGTCATTTGTTTTTTAAAGCAGCCAAAAGCAGGCATACGCCGGCTAACGGAAACCCTGCTCCAGTCAATAGCAACCCCTTCCTGTCTAAACAGACTCCAACATAAAACACATGTTCTGGAGAAAACATCTGTCTGAGCCCAGCTTTATGCTTCTGTCTCTGTGTCACTGGTCGTATGTTTTGTGTAGAATGATTCAAATCTGAAATAAAATGTTGCACTTGCAATGCTGCATTTGGGTTTATTCAGTTTTAAAGCTCAGGGTGAGTTTGTTAATGTACAGATATGAAATTACTGGTTCAGGTTTCAAAATTTAATTTCAATATGGTTGACTGTTTGTGAAGGCGTGGTCAGAGTTTTATTTTGTGGCAGTAACTGTGCTCCAGCCTGGAGAGAGCGAGTCTTCCTTTTCCAGCTGAGAACCATGGCCTCAGACTTGGAGGAGCTGACTCTCATCCCAGCCGCTTCACACTGAGCTGCAAACCGCCCCAGAGCTCGCTGAAGGTCCTGCTTTGATGAAGCCAACAGGACAACAGCATCTGCCTAGAAATGCAGTAAAAATAACTGCTGCCTCAGTATAGCTCAGTAGGTAGAGCATGTGGTGCATATACAAAGTGACTACAGCTCGCCTCGGCGTCATTGGTTTGAGTCCAGACTCCAGTGATTTACTGAATGTCTCTCTCAGCTCTTTTCCATGATTTCCTGTCTCTACTCCATTCAGTAACAAAACAGGAACAGGTCTGACTCACTGCAGTGAACCAAGCTCCTGCTCTGGTTGTGCAGACACTTCCTCCCAGAGCGCCCCCCACAGGAGCTGCGAGGGACAGGGTAGATGTGCTGTCGATGTGCTAGTCTGTTGTGGTGAGGGAGCTGAGCTGAGAGACAAAGCTCTCACTTTACCGCTCAATCTATTCTATATTCCCACTGTCACCAAGACCTTGGATACAAGCAGTTCACTTTAAGATAGAGTGAGGAGCTCTGTCACCTGGGGAGAGGGAAGTCTGAGTGTCTCTGCTTAGACTGCTGCCCTGGATAAACTGGATGTGTCTGTATTTTACACTAATGAAAAATTCTGTTGTGTGTTTTAACAGGAAGAAGTTAACGATGTCCCCAAAGCTAAAGGAACTTCTGTAGAGAAACTGCACAGCTGTGAGCAGTGTGGGAAGTCATTCAGCTACAAGGCAACACTAACAAAGCACCAGAGACTTCACACAGGGAAAAATCTATTCTGCTGCAACCAGTGTGACAAAAAATTTACTACAAAACAAGAGCTCATGAGACATACACGTGTTCATACAGGAGAGAGACCCTACTCCTGTGACCTGTGTGGAGTGTCATTCAAGCTAAAGGTAGCTTTAAACAAACACACACTCATACACACAGGAGAGAGGCCACACAGCTGTGATGAATGTGGTAAAAGTTTTGGACAATTATGGAGCTTACAAAGACACCAACTCATTCACAAGGGAGACAAAAGTCATCGCTGTGACGAATGTGGAAAGGCCTTTCTGGATCAAAGTAAACTAAAACGGCACAAACTCACTCACACTAAAAGAAGCTTCCCTTGTGATCAGTGTGGAAAATGTTTTAACAGCAAGTACACTCTGACAATACACAGTCTACTCCATACTGGACATGATTTGGTCTACTGTGAAACATGTGGCAAAGCTTTTCCTACACAACATTGTTTAGCAAAACATGAAATCTCCCATTCGACAGCTCGACCTCACAGCTGCAGCCAGTGTGGGAAAACATTTAAAAGTGCTCGGGGATTCAAACAGCATGTGGAAAGCTACCATGAGAATAAACGGTACACGTGTGAGCAGTGTGGCAAATCTTTTACCCGAAAGACAAAGCTGAAAGCACATCAGAACATTCATACAGGGGAAAAACAATTCTCTTGTGATCAGTGTGGGAAAGTGTTTTTTGATAAGAGGACTCTGAAGTATCACCAGTTCATCCACACCATAGAGAGACTCTTTTCTTGTGAACACTGTGGAATGTCTTTCTCAAGTGCAGGAGTTTTAAAAACCCATAAACTCGTGCACACAGGAGAAAAAACACACATTTGTGATGAGTGTGGAAAAGCGTTTGCTTTGTTAGGCAATTTGAGACGGCATAAACAGACTCGTACCAAAACCTCATCGATGTGATCAGTGTAGAAGAGCATTTGCTCGTCCTGAGGAATTAAAAACTCACCTTCAAACTCACTCTGTAACAAACTCTGTTAAACAGCAAAACAAGCCAAAGCCGTTTGTGTGTGACCAGTGTGGCAGGAGTTTTGTTTATAAAAGTTATTACAAACAGCATTACCGTATTCACAGCAAGGAGCAGATCTTTCCATGCGACCAGTGTGACAAGATCTGTTTCAGACTCTCTTCCTTTAAATACCACCTGCGTTCCCACGCTAAAGAGAAGCAACGTGAGGCGACTCGGCACAAAACACTGAAACACAAGAGCGTTCAGAACGAGCAGAAATCTGGAGACGAAGCAGCGGAGTCCTCCTCAGACAAGATCCCACTGAAACAACTGGAAATCCGGCTTCACAGAATCCAAATGTGAGAGGATCCAAACACTGTAACTGTAGCTGAAGCTGGAGACAGTGGGTTTTGACAGACTCTAGTGGCAAAATCACAATGAACACATTTAGTATTAGGTGGGACCAGAGCGCAGACCTCCGCCAAGGCTTCATAAAAAATAATAAGTGAGTTGTTCCTTTGCTGTAACCTGGTAAAAGCCGCTGGTCTGCATCATACACAGTGTAGAACCATCTGGAGGCTCCTGTGGGCTTTGTAAAGGGGCGGGACTTTCAGGAGAATACTTGGAGCTGATTGGATGAAGCTCCAGCCAGTGACCGTCTACCATGATGTGTTTTAGCCAATTACAGCAAGGACTCATGACGTAACCAAACAAACCACTTCTAGTGTAAAATAATGTAATGAAAACGTAGAGGATTGTTGCTTTGTGTAAATATAGCAACATCTGTGTCTTCATGTTGTTAACTGGGGCTGACAGCCTCTGGTCGTTGAGTCGATTAATCACTGAGTTAGGTCCTGTTCCACTAAAATGTTATTGATCCATTTGTGTCAAGAACTCTTTGCATCAACTTTAGTTTTTTATTTTATTTTGGATAGCGGTGATTTTTAGATAATAGTGTTGTAATGATACAGTTATTATATAGATGTGTTTTTTTTTTTTCCTATGATAACTGCAACTATTTACAATAGAAAAAAAATGATATGAAATTATTAGAAATTTGAACGTTAAAATAAAACCACATATGTCTTTTTTGATGTAATGTTTGTGTTTTTAATGAAATAAAATGTTAGGTTCAACTCTTTCTGCTGGATTTCAGAGTAAACTTTATTGATTTTTGGCTAAAAGTTGCTGTATTGATTGTATCGACATGAAGCTGTTGAATTGTTTCGTATTGTTCTAAATGAGCCAATATCGTTCTTGAATCGAGTCAAAACTATTCTAATCAATATTGTTGCACAAATGTATTAATACACCTCTGTTAGATAACAATATATTTTACAGCTATCTTTTGTAACTGTTGTATGTAATTAATGTAAAGTCAGTTGTTTGTGTGAGACTTTGGTGGATTTCGGTCGATTAATCGCTGTAATGAGCATAACTTCTGCAGACTGCAGCTCTGTTGTTTACCAGTATCACTCAGAGGAGAGAGAGAGAGAAGAGACACTTACAAGGTGGACTTTTGTCAACTCTTATTGTTTATATCTGTTCTATGTGTTTTTATTTGTATACAGTGAATAAATAAGATCATGATCCTAAATAGTTTGTCAAGCATATGCATCTTAAACTTATAATAATGAGTAATAATAATTACATATGCACGTAAGGTAATGGTATTATATTTATATGATATACTATATAGTTGTATTTTTCTGTGGCTGTACATGTTTATTATGTTTATATTGTATGTATGTAAGGTATATTGTCTTCTGCCCAGGGAATGGTTCGTGTATTTTCGCGTTCATTTATTTTTCTATTTGAAAACAAAAATTCAAACAGGAGGCCACTTTGGTTTTTGGTAAAAATAAGAAATACAGGAACTGCTTTACTTTGTTTTTTATAGTGTATATTACTTTTATGAAGTTCAAAACAAGAATATTACACTACTTTCAGATTTAAATTTGCTTCTATCAAATTTTCAGGAAGTTAATTTTTCTGACCTGGATGTAGTCTTAACTTTTGTCCTCGTTGCTCACTTCTTCACGTTCCACATTGTTTCCATAAACGCGCTGCTGTGGACGTTACATTCTCTTCAACGACCACAAAAGGCTCGCCTTAAGAGAAGACGATGTGACCGCTGAGAAAATTGTGAGGATTTTCCAGATAATATAAAGTTCTTACATTCTTGTATTCTTTTGTAAATTACACTAACCATCCTTAGCTTGAGGAGGTGACACACAGAGCTTTTATTCAGAACTTTTGTATTCTCCCCAAATCCCTGTGAGTCCAAAAGAGTTGTGCATTGTTATGGACGCTGTTCCCAAAGGAGCGCTGAGGCTTTGACGAGGCTGCTCTGCTGACAAACTGGTGTAAAGACAATAACCTGGATCTGAACGTCTCCAAAACCAAGGAGACTGTGGTGGATTTCAGGAAGGAGCGAGGGAAAAGACAACACACACCGTTAAACATCTGTGGGAAGACAGTGGAGAGAGTTCACAGCTACAAATATCTTGGAGTAAACATCTGTGAGGAGCACGTGGACCAGCGCATCTCCACAGGAGTCAAAAAGTCACCAGCGCAGGAAACTGAAGCAGTTTAACATCTCAGCAGGGCTGCACAAACCTTCCACTTGCATTCATTTGTACTTTCTCATTTGTTTTAATAAAAAAAACAAAGAAAAACACAGACCAGCCTGAGCCAGCCCCCTGCAGGGCATCAGGAGTGTAGGAAGACTTCACGCTGAACCCTTGTTGACCTTTAATGGAGCTCCACAGGTGTTCCTGCTTGGAGTCAGGAGTCTGACTCTTATCACACCAAAGGACTTAAGCAAAGGCATATATCATATATCTATCCTATACGAACTGCATGACTGGACTTTACTGACCTACTGCAATAAATATGCCAGAAGGGGGTCTCCTCTCTCCTGTGATATGAACCAGAAACCTGGTACGGGACGGTACTATCACTTTTAGGGATCAGATAAATGACTCCCATTGTTTAAATCGAAACTGTGTAAGTTTGAGGAGAAACGTACAGACACTCTGCCATCTAAGTGTTCAAGACGGACTGTGGTCACTACTCATTATTCACTCCAATAAAAGTATGTGTATTAAGGTCCTTATGCAACAGCCATCTGTTCAGGAGACTGACTTCATGCATACACACGTTGCTTCACAGGACATTATCATCATGATCTTTTGTGCTAACTGTTGAAATGATCATGTTTAATATTGGTTGAACATGTGTTTATTTCATGTCATGTCATCAGTCTGTGTGGTATCATCATGATAGTCTTATTCAGTATAAACGTAAAGTTACTTAATTATCTGGTGTATGTGAAGTGGAGTGTTAAAAATGATTAGCCATGTAAGGCGTTCGGTTGTGTAAAGTGATATCTGACGCCTTAACGCGAAAGACCACCCCCAGAGACGGCGAAGTAAAAACCCCTCGCTTTCTCTTTGTTCGCCCTCTTACGCGCTAAACTCCAAACCTTTACATGCTCTCGTGTGTTCTTACGCTTTTCTTTTCGTCGACGAATTTTTATTTTCTCTTTTGCTACTTATACTTTCGTTTTTGTATTAGTGTCCTGCAAGACACTAGTTAACTTTCGTTTTGCGAGTAGTCGCTTTTGTAGCGTATTTTGAAACTTCGCACGGCGAACTTCCGTCCCAGTCTTCAACATAACCGCTGGATTGACCATAGCGGTTCCCTCAGAAGTCCATCTTTAAGTTTTTATAAGCTGCAGTGAAAGCTGGTTTCAAGCTTTCACCTCTATACCTCCTTCCTCCTGCTCCTCCTCCTCCTCCTCCTGCTCCTCCTCCTGCTCCTCCTCCTCCTCCTGCTCCTCCTCCTGTTCCTCCTCCTCCTCCTGCTCCTCCTCCTCCTCCTCCTTCTCCTCCCCCTCCTCCCCTTCCTCCTCCTCCTCCTCCTGCTCCTCCTCCTCCTCTTCCCCCTCCTCCTGCTCCTCCTCCTCCTGCTCCTCCTCCTCCTTCTCCTCCCCCTCCTCCTCCTCCTCCTCCTCCTCCTGCTCCTCCTCCTGCTCCTCCTCCTCCTCCTGCTCCTCCTCCTGTTCCTCCTCCTCCTCCTGCTCCTCCTCCTCCTCTTCCCCCTCCTCCTGCTCCTCCTCCTCCTGCTCCTCCTCCTCCTGCTCCTCCTCCTGCTCCTCCTCCTCCTCCTGCTCCTCCTCCTGTTCCTCCTCCTCCTCCTGCTCCTCCTCCTCCTCTTCCCCCTCCTCCTGCTCCTCCTCCTCCTGCTCCTCCTCCTCCTTCTCCTCCCCCTCCTCCTCCTCCTCCTCCTTCTCCTCCTCCTGCGTTAGTGTTGAAGGATCTAGCTTCCCACCAGCAGAGGCCGCCAGAGGGTGCGTGAACCTGACGTCACACAGCTTATAATGTGTTTAGTAGTAAAATATATCGTGTAGAAGCTAAAAGATTGAATTACTTAAGACATTAATTTGCTAAAGCTAAACTGCTATGATATGGAGGACCGTGAGCGCCACACGAAAAGGAATAATGCTTTTATTAAAATAGTTTTTAAAAGAGGATTTAATAAATGGATTACTAAATGGTTTTATTAAAAGAAGGATTAATAGCGTTATTCATTAATCCATTTAGGAAACCGATTTCTAAATGTATTTACTAAACCTTTTCGGAAAAGCATTTGCAAAACGTATTAGCTTCTCCGATTAGCTTCTCCTTTTAGCTTTTCCGTGGCGTTCCTGGTCCTCCTGGCTAAAGTTAAATAAAAGAAAAAGAAAAGCGATGTAACGAGGTCTGTGATTGGTCAGAGCTACTCGCGCTTTAACTTTTAAAAACTCTTATAATAAAAGCATTATTCCTTTTCGTGTGGCGCTCACGGTCCTCCATACTATGAATGCTTATTATTGTGTTATTCATTTAATCATCATAGGTACTCATTTTTGATAACCTTTACTTTTACTTTTTATTTTACATTAAAGCTTTTACTTTTTACAAGGAGATACTAATGTAAAGTTCTACCTATTATGTGATATTTGGGTTTACAAAATCTATGTTAAAAGTTAAAAAATAAGTTGTTTTAGATATCTGCCAAATACCATTGTGGCCTATGGCAAAGTGAAAATGCAATAGTAAAGACAGTGTAACAGGAAGTGTAACAGGAAGTGTAACAGGAAGTGTAACAGGAAGCCTGCACAGTAAGCACAGGAAGTACAAATAAGGCTCTAGTGGAGAGCTCCAGAAAATGATGTCATACCCCTTGAACTGTACACAAGCGGTGTCATTTTGAGAGCTGCGCATCGACGACAAAAGCATTGAACACTCTAAAAAACACACGCACTGACCGCAGCACATTTTTTGCCTCCTTGAGAAGTCATTTTTAGTGTTAAAAAGTTAAAAACTTGGTAACCAGCTCAACAATCTTCACTTCGGAACGGTAAGTCTCCTTTCTTTTTGTACTTTTCGTAGCTGGGGGGTCGTCCAGCCCTGGTTTAGACCTGGTTTAGACCTGGTTTAGACCTGGTTTAGACCTGGTTTAGTCCTGGTTTAGTCCTGGTTTAGACCTGGTTTAGACCTGGTTTAGTCCTGGTTTAGTCCTGGTTTAGACCTGGTTTAGACCTGGTTTAGACCTGGTTTAGTCCTGGTTTAGACCTGGTTTAGTCCTGGTTTAGTCCTGGTTTAGTCCTGGTTTAGACCTGGTTTAGTCCTGGTTTAGACCTGGTTTAGTCCTGGTTTAGACCTGGTTTAGACCTGGTTTAGTCCTGGTTTAGTCCTGGTTTAGTCCTGGTTTAGTCCTGGTTTAGACCAAGTTTAGTCCTGGTTTAGACCTGGTTTAGTCCTGGTTTAGACCTGGTTTAGACCTGGTTTAGACCTGGTTTAGTCCTGGTTTAGACCTGGTTTAGTCCTGGTTTAGACCTGGTTTAGTCCTGGTTTAGTCCTGGTTTAGTCCTGGTTTAGACCTGGTTTAGTCCTGGTTTAGACCTGGTTTAGTCCTGGTTTAGACCTGGTTTAGTCCTGGTTTAGTCCTGGTTTAGTCCTGGTTTAGACCAAGTTTAGTCCTGGTTTAGACCTGGTTTAGTCCTGGTTTAGACCTGGTTTAGTCCTGGTTTAGACCTGGTTTAGACCTGGTTTAGACCTGGTTTAGTCCTGGTTTAGTCCTGGTTTAGACCTGGTTTAGACCTGGTTTAGACCTGGTTTAGTCCTGGTTTAGACCTGGTTTAGTCCTGGTTTAGACCTGGTTTAGTCCTGGTTTAGTCCTGGTTTAGTCCTGGTTTAGACCTGGTTTAGTCCTGGTTTAGACCTGGTTTAGTCCTGGTTTAGACCTGGTTTAGACCTGGTTTAGTCCTGGTTTAGTCCTGGTTTAGACCAAGTTTAGTCCTGGTTTAGACCTGGTTTAGTCCTGGTTTAGACCTGGTTTAGACCTGGTTTAGACCTGGTTTAGTCCTGGTTTAGACCTGGTTTAGTCCTGGTTTAGTCCTGGTTTAGTCCTGGTTTAGACCTGGTTTAGTCCTGGTTTAGACCTGGTTTAGTCCTGGTTTAGACCTGGTTTAGACCTGGTTTAGTCCTGGTTTAGTCCTGGTTTAGTCCTGGTTTAGACCAAGTTTAGTCCTGGTTTAGACCTGGTTTAGTCCTGGTTTAGACCTGGTTTAGACCTGGTTTAGTCCTGGTTTAGACTTGGTTTAGTCCTGGTTTAGTCCTGGTTTAGACCTGGTTTAGACCTGGTTTAGTCCTGGTTTAGTCCTGGTTTAGTCCTGGTTTAGACCTGGTTAAGACCTGGTTTAGTCCTGGTTTAGTCCTGGTTTAGACCAGGTTTAGTCCTGGTTTAGACCTGGTTTAGGCCTGGTTTAGACCAGGTTTAGTCCTGGTTTAGTCCTGGTTTAGACCTGGTTTTGTCCTGGTTTAGTCCTGGTTTAGTCCTGGTTTAGTCCTGGTTTAGTCCTGGTTTAGACCTGGTTAAGACCTGGTTTAGTCCTGGTTTAGTCCTGGTTTAGACCAGGTTTAGTCCTGGTTTAGACCTGGTTTAGGCCTGGTTTAGACCAGGTTTAGTCCTGGTTTAGACCTGGTTTAGTCCTGGTTTAGTCCTGGTTTAGTCCTGGTTTAGTCCTGGTTTAGACCTGGTTTAGACCTGGTTTAGACCTGGTTTAGACTTGGTTTAGTTCTGGTTTAGACCTGGTTTAGACCTGGTTTAGACCTGGTTTAGTCCTGGTTTAGTCCTGGTTTAGACCTGGTTTAGTCCTGGTTTAGTCCTGATTTAGACCTGGTTTAGACCTGGTTTAGTCCTGGTTTAGTCCTGGTTTAGACCTGGTTTAGACCTGGTTTAGTCCTGGTTTAGACCTGGTTTAGACCTGGTTTAGTCCTGGTTTAGTCCTGGTTTAGACCTGGTTTAGTCCTGGTTTAGACCTGGTTTAGACCTGGTTTAGTCCTGGTTTAGACCTGGTTTAGTCCTGGTTTAGACCTGGTTTAGACCTGGTTTAGACCTGGTTTAGACCTGGTTTAGTCCTGGTTTAGTCCTGGTTTAGACCTGGTTTAGTCCTGGTTTAGACCTGGTTTAGACCTGGTTTAGTCCTGGTTTAGACCTGGTTTAGTCCTGGTTTAGACCTGGTTTAGACCTGGTTTAGTCCTGGTTTAGTCCTGGTTTAGACCTGGTTTAGTCCTGGTTTAGACCTGGTTTAGACCTGGTTTAGTCCTGGTTTAGACCTGGTTTAGTCCTGGTTTAGACCTGGTTTAGACCTGGTTTAGACCTGGTTTAGACCTGGTTTAGACCTGGTTTAGTCCTGGTTTAGACCTGGTTTAGTCCTGGTTTAGACCTGGTTTAGACCTGGTTTAGACCTGGTTTAGATCTGGTTTAGACCTGGTTTAGTCCTGGTTTAGACCTGGTTTAGTCCTGGTTTAGACCTGGTTTAGTCCTGGTTTAGACCTGGTTTAGATCTGGTTTAGACCTGGTTTAGTCCTGGTTTAGACCTGGTTTAGTCCTGGTTTAGACCTGGTTTAGTCCTGGTTTAGTCCTGGTTTAGACCTGGTTTAGATCTGGTTTAGACCTGGTTTAGTCCTGGTTTAGACCTGGTTTAGTCCTGGTTTAGACCTGGTTTAGACCTGGTTTAGACCTGGTTTAGACCTGGTTTAGACCAAGGTGTGAACATGTGTTTTCATATTTTTGATTCTGCAAATCTGTGGAGTTAATGTTGCAGAAATTTGACCCCAAATTCTTAATTGCGCCCATTTGAAATTCATTATCAAAATGTAAACAGATATTTTTGAGTACTTTGAAAACGTAAGTATTTTTTAAAGTACATACTTCAGTACTTTAACTCTAGTAATGATTTGACGAATAAAGCTGAGTACTTTGTCCACCACTGGACCTTACTCAGTCTGCAGTGAAGTCTATCTATACACAAACCAATGTTCCTAATCCCTCCTGTAGGTGGCAGCACACTCTTAGTTCAGTTTGGAGCGGCAGACAGGAGCAGCACCACAGAGACCAAACCATGTAGTGCTGTAAATGTAGAGAGTGAAAATAGATATAAAAGTATTAAAAGCTTTAATGCCACAATAATGCTGAGAAATGTCCCATATTTTGGTTCAGGGCCACATTGAGGAGCTTGTACTGGGGAGAGCTAAGTTCTGGGGTTGTATAAACGAGGAACAGAATAAAAATCAGTCATATGTCTAAATAAATGAGTGTGAAGCCTTCTATGGAGCACACACTTGCACTGAGAGGAGTTCTGGAAGTGTGAGAAGCTGAAGTTAGTTGTTCTAAACGTGTGGCCCCATTAGCAGACACAGAACTCAAAGCCTCTGACGTCGCTCCTGTCTCATGCACTGTTTTTGTTTTTCACAGCGGACAAAGTTTTGAGTTGGACCAGAACCAGAAGGGGCCAAATAAAAGCAGCTGATTCAAAAATGGTAAGGAGACTTTTAATGAATGTGGTGTTAGACTGATAGTGCTGTGTGTAGTTTTTGTATGAGCCCAGCTTCATGCTGCTCTCTCTGTGTCACTGTTGGTTTTGTGTAAAGTTTCAGAATTTCTTTGTTTTATTCCTGAGGGGAAAGTTTTTGTTGTTACAGACTTGTCACCTGACCAAGATATTTAAAGCTCTTTTTTTTTTTTTTTTCTCCGGGCCTCGTCAGAGCTGAGGAGGTCTGAGTCTGGTCCAGGTCTGAGTCTGGTCCAGGTCTGAGTGTGGTCCAGGTCTGAGTCTGGTCCAGGTCTGAGTGTGGTCCAGGTCTGAGTGTGGTCCAGGTCTGAGTCTGGTCCAGGTCTGAGTCTGGTCCAGGTCTGAGTCTGGTCCAGGTCTGGTCCAGGTCTGAGTGTGGTCCAGGTCTGAGTCTGGTCCAGGTCTGAGTGTGGTCCAGGTCTGAGTCTGGTCCAGGTCTGAGTGTGGTCCAGGTCTGAGTGTGGTCCAGGTCTGAGTGTGGTCCAGGTCTGAGTCTGGTCCAGGTCTGGGTCTGGTCCAGGTCTGAGCCTGGTCCAGGTCTGAGTCTGGTCCAGGTCTGGGTTCTTTCTGTTGTTGAGATGAAGTCTGCAGCTTGTGGTGAACTCTGTATTTTCTCTCCTGAAGTCTTCTGGTTCTGGTGGACCTAGACTCTGATAGACCTACTTCCTGGAGAGTGTCCTACTCTAAGGTGGATGTTGTGAAGGGTTTTTCTCTCCAGTCTAAGGATGGTCTGGTTCACTTCCATTGAGAGACTGTATGTTGTGATTTCACAGAAACAGCTTTCAAATACAAATGTAACATCTGGAATCAGGTCCAGACCTTTTACCTGCTCAGTTTATGATGGATTACTGAGGGAAAGCTCCATGAAAAAGCTTTTGAAACAACTGTCCAAATACTTTTGAGCCCCTGCAAAAGAGGCAGCTCCACATTAAAGAGCTGTAATTCCTAAACCCTTTCTTGGATTTGGACGTGAATACTCTCAATTTACAGCTGAGAGTCTGTCTCTTTAACCACAGATGAATTATATAACTGTGTTTTGAATAGTTTTGATAAAAAAGCTAAAATAACAAAACTTGTGTCAGTGTCCAAATACTTATGGACCTAACTGTATATTGTTAGCTAATGTAGCTGTACCAATACGTTCTTGCAACAATAAAATACATATTGAATAGAAAAGTTTTGATCCAATTCAAGAATGATATTTAGAACAATACATGAGCCAAAAATAAGTAACATTTACTTTAAAATCGAGCATTGCAGCCGGGGTTGATTATGTCCAGCAGACAGAGCACAGACAGAATTGAACCTAAAATTTTATTTCAATAAAAACAAAAAATACTTACAAAAAGACAGATGTGGTTTTATTTTAACACTGAAATTTCTAATATTACTGTTTTCACTATAATCATTTTTTTTCCATTATAAATAGTTGCAGTTATAGTTGTCTTATAGGAATAAAAAAAAAAACAATACATCTATATAAAAACCATATTGTTACAACACTATTATCTAAAAATCATGTTATCCTAAATAAAAAGAAAATACTAAAGTTATGAAGTAATAATCAAAACTAGCTTTAGTCAGTTCTTGACACAAATGGATCAATAACATTTTAGTGGAACAGGACCTAACTCAGTGATTAATCGACTCAACGACCAGAGGCTGTCAGCCCCAGTTAACAACATGAAGACACAGATGTTGCTATATTTACACAAAGCAACAATCCTCTACGTTTTCATTACATTATTTTACACTAGAAGTGGTTTGTTTGGTTACGTCATGAGTCGCTGCTGTAATTGGCTAAAACACATCATGGTAGACGGTCACTGGCTGGAGCTTCATCCAATCAGCTCCAAGTATTCTCCTGAAAGTCCCGCCCCTTTACAAAGCCCACAGGAGCCTCCAGATGGTTCTACACTGTGTATGATGCAGACCAGCGGCTTTTACCAGGTTACAGCAAAGGAACAACTCACTTATTATTTTTTATGAAGCCTTGGCGGAGGTCTGCGCTCTGGTCCCACCTAATACTAAATGTGTTCATTGTGATTTTGCCACTAGAGTCTGTCAAAACCCACTGTCTCCAGCTTCAGCTACAGTTACAGTGTTTGGATCCTCTCACATTTGGATTCTGTGAAGCCGGATTTCCAGTTGTTTCAGTGGGATCTTGTCTGAGGAGGACTCCGCTGCTTCGTCTCCAGATTTCTGCTCGTTCTGAACGCTCTTGTGTTTCAGTGTTTTGTGCTGAGTCGCCTCACGTTGCTTCTCTTTAGCGTGGGAACGCAGGTGGGATTTAAAGGAAGAGATTATGAAGTAGATCTTGTCACACTGGTCGCATGGAAAGATCTGCTCCTTGCTGTGAATACGGTAATGCTGTTTGTAATAACTTTTACATTTGAAACTCCTGCCACACTGGTCACACACAAATGGCTTCAGCTTGTTTTGCTGTTTAACAGAGTTTGTTTCAGAGTGAGTTTGAAGGTGAGTTTTTAATTCCTCATGACAAGAGAATGCTCTTCTACACTGATCACATCGATGAGGTTTTGGCAAATGAGTCAGTTTATGTTTTCTCCAAGTGTCAAATACAGCAAACGACTTTCCACACTCATCACAAAAGTGTGTTTTTTCTCCTGTGTGCACGAGTTTATGAGTTTTTAAATGTCCTGCTTGAAAGAAAGACATTCCACAGAGTTCACAGGTGAAGGGTCTCTCTCCGGTGTGGATGCGCTCGTGATGCTTCCGATTGTTCTTATTAAAAAACACTTTCCCACACTGATCACAAGAGAATTGTTTTTCCTCTGTATGAAAGTTCTGATGGGCTTTCAGATAACTCTTTTGTGTAAAAGACTTGCCGCACTGCTCACACTTGTACTGTTTATTCTCATGGTAGCTTTCCACATGGTGTTTGAGTGCCTGAGCAATTTTAAATGTTTTCCCACACTGGCTGCAGCTGTGAGGTCGAGCTGTTGAATGGGAGTTTTCATGTGCTGCTAAACGAGATAACGTTGGAAAGGCGTTGCCACATGTTTCACAATAGAACAGATCATATCCAGTATGGAGTCGACTGTGTACTGTAAGATTTTGCTTGTGGTTAAAACATTTTCCACACTGATCACAAGGGAAGCTTCTTTTAGTGTGAGTGAGTTTGTGCCGTTCTAATCCTTTTTTATCCAGAAAGGCCTTTCCACATTCGTCACAGCGATGACTCTTGTCTCCCTTGTGAATAAGTTTGTGTCGTTGTAAGTGCGATAATTGTCCAAAACTTTTACCACATTCATCGCAGCTGTGTGGTCTCTCTCCTGTGTGTACGACTGTGTGATTCTTTAGAGCTTCCTTTAGCTTAAATGACACTCCACACAGGTCACAGGAGTAGGGTCTCTCTCCTGTGTGAACACGTGTATGGCTAATGAGGTCTTGTTTTGTAGTAAATTTCTTGTCACACTGGTCACAGCAGAATAGATTTTCCCCCGTGTGAAGTCTCTGGTGCAGTGTTAGTCTTGACTTGCTGCTGAATGACTTCCCACACTGCTCACAGCTGTGCAGTTTCTCTCCAGAAGTTCCTTTAGCTTTGGGGACATCGTTAACTTCTTCCTGTTAAAACACACAACAGAATTATTCATTAGTGTAAAATACAGACACATCCAGTTTATCCAGGGCAGCAGTCTAAGCAGAGACACTCAGACTTCCCTCTCCCCAGGTGACAGAGCTCCTCACTCTATCTTAAAGTGAACTGCTTGTATCCAAGGTCTTGGTGACAGTGGGAATATAGAATAGATTGAGCGGTAAAGTGAGAGCTTTGTCTCTCAGCTCAGCTCCCTCACCACAACAGACTAGCACATCGACAGCACATCTACCCTGTCCCTCGCAGCTCCTGTGGGGGGCGCTCTGGGAGGAAGTGTCTGCACAACCAGAGCAGGAGCTTGGTTCACTGCAGTGAGTCAGACCTGTTCCTGTTTTGTTACTGAATGGAGTAGAGACAGGAAATCATGGAAAAGAGCTGAGAGAGACATTCAGTAAATCTCTGGAGTCTGGACTCAAACCCACGACGCCGAGGCGAGCTGTAGTCACTTTGTATATGCGCCACATGCTCTACCTACTGAGCTATACTGAGGCAGCAGTTATTTTTACTGCATTTCTAGGCAGATGCTGTTGTCCTGTTGGCTTCATCAAAGCAGGACCTTCAGCGAGCTCTGGGGCGGTTTGCAGCTCAGTGTGAAGCGGCTGGGATGAGAGTCAGCTCCTCCAAGTCTGAGGCCATGGTTCTCAGCTGGAAAAGGAAGACTCGCTCTCTCCAGGCTGGAGCACAGTTACTGCCAGAGGTTCCACTAGACTTTTATTTTGTCGCTCAGTTTGGCCAGCAGTGTTTTTTTTTGGGCCAATGTTGATACTGATATGAGGTAACAAAAAGCCTTTTTTTTGGTGAAGTAGGCGCGTGCCTTGCTATTTGCTTCAACAAATTTTAGCAGTAAGAGAACAAATGGACCTCACGCTCATGGAGCGCTGTGCGGGGCGCGGGAGGATGCGCCTCCAGCCAATACACACCACAGCTCACTCGGCTTAAGAGCTAAAGCCAGCACTGACGCTGCTGTAGAGTAGCACTTATGGACACTGCTGCAACGTAAGGCACTGGAGGAACCGCGTAAGAACTGGACAGGGTCGCTCCTCATGGGATCCATGCGTTTGACCTGATTGTTATTCTATATTTTCAATTTATGGCAAAAAAAAAAAAAAAGTCTAGCAGAACCTCTGGACTGGAGCATGTGTGCCAGTAACTTACCGCTGCCGAGCAGTCAATAAAGTTATGAGTTTGATGAAGCAATTTTTTTCTGCAGCAGACCTGATACACAAACATTACACTTACCATTTTTAAATCAGCTGCTTTTATTTGGCCCCTTCTGGTTCTGGTCCAACTCAAAACTTTGTCAGCTGTGAAAAACAAAAACAGTGCATGAGACAGGAGCGACGTCAGAGGCTTTGAGTTCTGTGTCTGCTAATGGGGCCACACGTTTAGAACAACTAACTTCAGCTTCTCACACTTCCAGAACTCCTCTCAGTGCAAGTGTGTGCTCCATAGAAGGCTTCACACTCATTTATTTAGACATATGACTGATTTTTATTCTGTTCCTCGTTTATACAACCACAGAACTTAGCTCTCCCCAGTACAAGCTCCTCAATGTGGCCCTGAACCAAAATATGGGACATTTCTCAGCATTATTGTGGCATTAAAGCTTTTAATACTTTTATATCTATTTTCACTCTCTACATTTACAGCACTACATGGTTTGGTCTCTGTGGTGCTGCTCCTGTCTGCCACTCCAAACTGAACTAAGAGTGTGCTGCCACCTACAGGAGGGATTAGGAACATTGGTTTGTGTATAGATAGACTTCACTGCAGACTGAGTAAGGTCCAGTGGTGGACAAAGTACTCAGCTTTATTCGTCAAATCATTACTAGAGTTAAAGTACTGAAGTATGTACTTTAAAAAATACTTACGTTTTCAAAGTACTCAAAAATATCTGTTTACATTTTGATAATGAATTTCAAATGGGCGCAATTAAGAATTTGGGGTAAAATTTCTGCAACATTAACTCCACAGATTTGCAGAATCAAAAATATGAAAACACATGTTCACACCTTGGTCTAAACCAGGTCTAAACCAGGTCTAAACCAGGTCTAAACCAGGACTAAACCAGGTCTAAACCAGGACTAAACCAGGTCTAAACCAGGTCTAAACCAGGTCTAAACCAGGACTAAACCAGGTCTAAACCAGGACTAAACCAGGTCTAAACCAGGTCTAAACCAGTACTAAACCAGGTCTAAACCAGGTCTAAACCAGGTCTAAATCAGGTCTAAACCAGGTCTAAACCAGGACTAAACCAGGTCTAAACCAGGTCTAAACCAGGACTAAACCAGGTCTAAACCAGGTCTAAACCAGGACTAAACCAGGTCTAAACCAGGACTAAACCAGGTCTAAACCAGGTCTAAACCAGGTCTAAACCAGGACTAAACCAGGTCTAAACCAGGTCTAAACCAGGACTAAACCAGGTCTAAACCAGGACTAAACCAGGTCTAAACCAGGTCTAAACCAGTACTAAACCAGGTCTAAACCAGGTCTAAACCAGGTCTAAATCAGGTCTAAACCAGGTCTAAACCAGGACTAAACCAGGTCTAAACCAGGTCTAAACCAGGACTAAACCAGGACTAAACCAGGACTAAACCAGGTCTAAATCAGGTCTAAACCAGGACTAAACCAGGACTAAACCAGGACTAAACCAGGTCTAAACCAGGACTAAACCAGGTCTAAACCAGGTCTAAACCAGGTCTAAACCAGGTCTAAACCAGGACTAAACCAGGTCTAAACCAGGTCTAAACCAGGTCTAAACGAGGACTAAACCAGGTCTAAACCAGGTCTAAACCATGACTAAACCATGACTAAACCAGGACTAAACTAGGACTAAACCAGGTCTAAACCAGGACTAAACTAGGACTAAACCAGGTCTAAACCAGGACTAAACCAGGTCTAAACCAGGACTAAACCAGGTCTAAACTAGGACTAAACCAGGTCTAAACCAGGACTAAACCAGGTCTAAACCAGGTCTAAACCAGGTCTAAACCAGGACTAAACCAGGTCTAAACCAGGTCTAAACCAGGTCTAAACCAGGACTAAACCAGGTCTAAACTAGGACTAAACCAGGTCTAAACCAGGACTAAACCAGGTCTAAACCAGGACTAAACCGGTCTAAACCAGGTCTAAACCAGGTCTAAACCAGGACTAAACCAGGTCTAAACCAGGTCTAAATCAGGTCTAAACCATGACTAAACCAGGTCTAAACCAGGTCTAAACCAGATCTTAACCAGGTCTAAACCAGGACTAAACCAGGACTAAACCAGGTCTAAACCAGGTCTAAACCAGGACTAAACCAGGTCTAAACCAGGACTAAACTAGGACTAAACCAGGTCTAAACCAGGACTAAACCAGGTCTAAACCAGGTCTAAACCAGGTCTAAACCAGGTCTAAACCAGAACTAAACCAGGTCTAAACCAGGACTAAACCAGGTCTAAACCAGGTCTAAACCAGGTCTAAACCAGGACTAAACCAGGTCTAAACCAGGTCTAAACCAGGACTAAACCAGGTCTAAACCAGGTCTAAACCAGGTCTAAACCAGGACTAAACCAGGACTAAACCAGGTCTAAACCAGGACTAAACCAGGACTAAACCAGGTCTAAACCAGGTCTAAACCAGGACTAAACCAGGTCTAAACCAGGACAAAACTAGGACTAAACCAGGTCTAAACCAGGACTAAACCAGGTCTAAACCAGGTCTAAACCAGGTCTAAACCAGGACTAAACCAGAACTAAACCAGGACTAAACCAGGTCTAAACCAGGACTAAACCAGGTCTAAACCAGGTCTAAACCAGGACTAAACCAGGTCTAAACTAGGACTAAACCAGGTCTAAACCAGGACTAAACCAGGTCTAAACCAGGTCTAAACCAGGTCTAAACCAGGACTAAACCAGGACTAAACCAGGTCTAAACCAGGTCTAAACCAGGACTAAACCAGGATTAAACCAGGTCTAAACCAGGACTAAACCAGGTCTAAACCAGGACTAAACCAGGACTAAACCAGGTCTAAACCAGGTCTAAACCAGGACTAAACCAGGACTAAACCAGGTCTAAACCAGGTCTAAACCAGGACTAAACCAGGTCTAAACCAGGTCTAAACCAGGACTAAACCAGGACTAAACCAGGTCTAAACCATGTCTAAACCAGGTCTAAACCAGGTCTAAACCAGGACTAAACCAGGACTAAACCAGGTCTAAACCAGGTCTAAACCAGGACTAAACCAGGACTAAACCAGGACTAAACCAGGTCTAAATCAGGTCTAAACCATGACTAAACCAGGTCTAAACCAGGTCTAAACCAGATCTTAACCAGGACTAAACCAGGTCTAAACCAGGTCTAAACCAGGTCTAAACCAGGACTAAACCAGGACTAAACCAGGTCTAAACCAGGTCTAAACCAGGTCTAAACCAGGACTAAACCAGGTCTAAACCAGATCGTAACCAGGACTAAACCAGGACTAAACCAGGACTAAACCAGGTCTAAACCAGGTCTAAACCAGGACTAAACCAGGTCTAAACCAGGTCTAAACCAGGTCTAAACCAGGACTAAACCAGGACTAAACCAGGACTAAACTAGGACTAAACCAGGTCTAAACCAGGACTAAACCAGGTCTAAACCAGGACTAAACCAGGTCTAAACCAGGTCTAAACCAGGACTAAACCAGGACTAAACTAGGACTAAACCAGGTCTAAACCAGGACTAAACCAGGTCTAAACCAGGACTAAACCAGGTCTAAACCAGGTCTAAACCAGGTCTAAACCAGGACTAAACCAGGTCTAAACCAGGTCTAAACCAGGACTAAACCAGGTCTAAACCAGGTCTAAACCAGGACTAAACCAGGACAAAACCAGGACAAAACCAGGACTAAACCAGGACGAAACCAGGTCTAAACCAGGACGAAACCAGGTCTAAACCAGGTCTAAACCAGGACTAAACCAGGTCTAAACCAGGTCTAAACCAGGTCTAAACCAGGACTAAACCAGGTCTAAACCAGGTCTAAACCATGACTAAACCAGGTCTAAACCAGGTCTAAACCAGATCTTAACCAGGTCTAAACCAGGACTAAACCAGGACTAAACCAGGTCTAAACCAGGTCTAACCAGGTCTAAACCAGGTCTAAACCAGGACTAAACCAGGACTAAACCAGGACTAAACCAGGTCTAAACCAGGACTAAACCAGGTCTAAACCAGGTCTAAACCAGGACTAAACCAGGACTAAACCAGGTCTAAACCAGGACTAAACCAGGTCTAAACCAGGACTAAACCAGGACTAAACCAGGTCTAAACCAGGTCTAAACCAGGACTAAACCAGGTCTAAACCAGGACTAAACCAGGTCTAAACCAGGTCTAAACCAGGACTAAACCAGGTCTAAACCAGGTCTAAACCAGGACTAAACCAGGTCTAAACCAGGTCTAAACCAGGACTAAACCAGGACTAAACCAGGACTAAACCAGGTCTAAACCAGGTCTAAACCAGGACTAAACCAGGTCTAAACCAGGTCTAAACCAGGACTAAACCAGGACTAAACCAGGACTAAACCAGGACTAAACCAGGTCTAAACCAGGACTAAACCAGGTCTAAACCAGGTCTAAACCAGGACTAAACCAGGACTAAACTAGGACTAAACCAGGTCTAAACCAGGACTAAACCAGATCTAAACCAGGACTAAACCAGGTCTAAACCAGGTCTAAACCAGGTCTAAACCAGGACTAAACCAGGTCTAAACCAGGTCTAAACCAGGACTAAACCAGGACAAAACCAGGACTAAACCAGGACGAAACCAGGTCTAAACCAGGACGAAACCAGGTCTAAACCAGGTCTAAACCAGGACTAAACCAGGTCTAAACCAGGTCTAAACCAGGTCTAAACCAGGACTAAACCAGGTCTAAACCAGGTCTAAACCATGACTAAACCAGGTCTAAACCAGGTCTAAACCAGATCTTAACCAGGTCTAAACCAGGACTAAACCAGGACTAAACCAGGTCTAAACCAGGTCTAAACCAGGACTAAACCAGGTCTAAACCAGGACTAAACCAGGTCTAAACCAGGTCTAAACCAGGACTAAACCAGGTCTAAACCAGGTCTAAACCAGGACTAAACCAGGTCTAAACCAGGTCTAAACCAGGACTAAACCAGGACTAAACCAGGTCTAAACCAAGTCTAAACCAGGACTAAACCAGGTCTAAACCAGGACTAAACCAGGTCTAAACCAGGTCTAAACCAGGACTAAACCAGGGCTGGACGACCCCCCAGCTACGAAAAGTACAAAAAGAAAGGAGACTTACCGTTCCGAAGTGAAGATTGTTGAGCTGGTTACCAAGTTTTCAACTTTTTAACACTAAAAATGACTTCTCAAGGAGGCAAAAAATGTGCTGCGGTCAGTGCGTGTGTTTTTTAGAGTGTTCAATGCTTTTGTCGTCGATGCGCAGCTCTCAAAATGACACCGCTTGTGTACAGTTCAAGGGGTATGACATCATTTTCTGGAGCTCTCCACTAGAGCCTTATTTGTACTTCCTGTGCTTACTGTGCAGGCTTCCTGTTACACTTCCTGTTACACTTCCTGTTACACTTCCTGTTACACTGTCTTTACTATTGCATTTTCACTTTGCCATAGGCCACAATGGTATTTGGCAGATATCTAAAACAACTTATTTTTTAACTTTTAACATAGATTTTGTAAACCCAAATATCACATAATAGGTAGAACTTTACATTAGTATCTCCTTGTAAAAAGTAAAAGCTTTAATGTAAAATAAAAAGTAAAGGTAAAGGTTATCAAAAATGAGTACCTATGATGATTAAATGAATAACACAATAATAAGCATTCATAGTATGGAGGACCGTGAGCGCCACACGAAAAGGAATAATGCTTTTATTATAAGAGTTTTTAAAAGTTAAAGCGCGAGTAGCTCTGACCAATCACAGACCTCGTTACATCGCTTTTCTTTTTCTTTTATTTAACTTTAGCCAGGAGGACCAGGAACGCCACGGAAAAGCTAATCGGAGAAGCTAATACGTTTTGCAAATGCTTTTCCGAAAAGGTTTTGTAAATACATTTAGAAATCGGTTTCCTAAATGGATTAATGAATAACGCTATTAATCCTTCTTTTAATAAAACCATTTAGTAATCCATTTATTAAATCCTCTTTTAAAAACTCATTTAATAAAACCATTTAGTAATCCGTTTATTAAAGGCTCTGTTAAAATCTTTTTTAATAAAACCATTTAGTAATCCATTTATTAAAGGCTCTTTTAAAAACTCTTTTAATTAAACCATTTAGTAATCCGTTTATTAAAGGCTCTGTTAAAAACTCTTTTAATTAAACCATTTAGTAATCCGTTTATTAAAGGCTCTTTTAAAAACTCTTTTAATAAAAGCATTATTCCTTTTCGTGTGGCGCTCACGGTCCTCCATATCATAGCAGTTTAGCTTTAGCAAATTAATGTCTTAAGTAATTCAATCTTTTAGCTTCTACACGATATATTTTACTACTAAACACATTATAAGCTGTGTGACGTCAGGTTCACGCACCCTCTGGCGGCCTCTGCTGGTGGGAAGCTAGATCCTTCAACACTAACGCCCGTTTTTTATTAATATAAGCTGTAAATATGGAAAAAACAAAACATTCTGATCTCTTGTGCAGCTCTGTTACGCATGAATTAAATTGAAATAAGTTGAACATTGAGTGCTCGTGTTCTGTTCATGTAATCAAAACAAAATGTTAAACTCACTCTGAGCCTCGGCGGTGCTCTGCTCTCACAAACCTCTGTGTTTCTCCTGGAGTTCAGGTCTGGTGCTCAAGCACCACCGCTTCACCGCTGAGGCCTGGGATCACACTCTGCTCCTGTCTCCCTCCTCAGGGAGGTGTATTAATACATTTGTGCAACAATATTGATTAGAATAGTTTTGACTCGATTCAAGAACGATATTGGCTCATTTAGAACAATACGAAACAATTCAACAGCTTCATGTCGATACAATCAATACAGCAACTTTTAGCCAAAAATCAATAAAGTTTACTCTGAAATCCAGCAGAAAGAGTTGAACCTAACATTTTATTTCATTAAAAACACAAACATTACATCAAAAAAGACATATGTGGTTTTATTTTAACGTTCAAATTTCTAATAATTTCATATCATTTTTTTTTCTATTATAAATAGTTGCAGTTATCATAGGAAAAAAAAAAAAAACACATCTATATAATAACTGTATCATTACAACACTATTATCTAAAAATCACCGCTATCCAAAATAAAATAAAAAACTAAAGTTGATGCAAAGAGTTCTTGACACAAATGGATCAATAACATTTTAGTGGAACAGGACCTAACTCAGTGATTAATCGACTCAACGACCAGAGGCTGTCAGCCCCAGTTAACAACATGAAGACACAGATGTTGCTATATTTACACAAAGCAACAATCCTCTACGTTTTCATTACATTATTTTACACTAGAAGTGGTTTGTTTGGTTACGTCATGAGTCGCTGCTGTAATTGGCTAAAACACATCATGGTAGACGGTCACTGGCTGGAGCTTCATCCAATCAGCTCCAAGTATTCTCCTGAAAGTCCCGCCCCTTTACAAAGCCCACAGGAGCCTCCAGATGGTTCTACACTGTGTATGATGCAGACCAGCGGCTTTTACCAGGTTACAGCAAAGGAACAACTCACTTATTATTTTTTATGAAGCCTTGGCGGAGGTCTGCGCTCTGGTCCCACCTAATACTAAATGTGTTCATTGTGATTTTGCCACTAGAGTCTGTCAAAACCCACTGTCTCCAGCTTCAGCTACAGTTACAGTGTTTGGATCCTCTCACATTTGGATTCTGTGAAGCCGGATTTCCAGTTGTTTCAGTGGGATCTTGTCTGAGGAGGACTCCGCTGCTTCGTCTCCAGATGTGCACGAGTGTGTGCTTTTTTAAACCCTGCTTGTGAGAAAGACATTCCACAGAGTTCACAAGTGAAGGGTCTCTCTGGTGTGCATACGCTCGTGAATCTTCAGATTCTGCTTACAAATAAACACTTTCCCACACTGCTCACATGATAATTGGTTTTCCCCTGTATGAATGTTTTGATGGGCTTTCAGATAACTCTTGTCAGTAAAAGACTTGTCGCACTGCTCACACTTGTACCGTTTATTCTCATGGAAACTTTGCACATGCCATTTTAGACCATTAGCAGCTTTAAATGTTTTCCCACACTGACTGCAGGCATGAGGTCGCGCTGTTGAATGGGAATTTTCATGTAATGCTAAACGATCTAGCGTAGGAAAGGCTTTGCCACATGTTTCACAGTAGACCAGATCATGTCCAGTATGGAGTCGACTGTGTATTGTCAGAGTGTACTTCCTGAGAAAACATTTTCCACACTCATCACAAGGGAAGCTTCTTTTAGTGTGAGTAATTTTGTGCTCTTTTAATTTACTTTTATTCAGAAAGGCCTTTCCACATTCGTCACAGCGATGACTCTTGTCTCCCTTGTGAATGAGTTGGTGTTGTTGTAAGCTCGATAATTGTCCAAAACTTTTACCACATTCATCGCAGCTGTGTGGCCTCTCTCCTGTGTGTACGACTGTGTGTTTCTTTAGAGCTTCCTTTAGCTTAAATGACACTCCACACAGGTCACAGGAGTAGGGTCTCTCTCCTGTGTGAACACGTGTATGTCTAATGAGCTCTTGTTTTGTAGTAAATTTCTTGTCACACTGGTCACAGCAGGATAGATTTTTCCCCGTGTGAAGTCTCTGGTGCAGTGTTAGTCCTGACTTTTTGCTGAATGACTTCCCACACTGCTCACAGCTGTGCAGTTTCTCTCCAGAAGTTCCTTTAGCTTTGGGGACATCGTTAACGTCTTCCTGTTAAAACACACAACAGAATTATTCATTAGTGTAAAATACAGACACATCCAGTTTATCCAGGGCAGCAGTCTAAGCAGAGACACTCAGACTTCCCTCTCCCCAGGTGACAGAGCTCCTCACTCTATCTTAAAGTGAACTGCTTGTATCCAAGGTCTTGGTGACAGTGGGAATATAGAATAGATTGAGCGGTAAAGTGAGAGCTTTGTCTCTCAGCTCAGCTCCCTCACCACAACAGACTAGCACATCGACAGCACATCTACCCTGTCCCTCGCAGCTCCTGTGGGGGGCGCTCTGGGAGGAAGTGTCTGCACAACCAGAGCAGGAGCTTGGTTCACTGCAGTGAGTCAGACCTGTTCCTGTTTTGTTACTGAATGGAGTAGAGACAGGAAATCATGGAAAAGAGCTGAGAGAGACATTCAGTAAATCTCTGGAGTTTCATATCCGTACGTTAACACACTCACCCTGAGCACATTCATTAAAAGTCTCCTTACCATTTTTGAATCAGCTGCTTTTATTTGGCCCCTTCTGGTTCTGGTCCAACTCAAAACTTTGTCAGCTGTGAAAAACAAAAACAGTGCATGAGACAGGAGCGACGTCAGAGGCTTTGAGTTCTGTGTCTGCTAATGGGGCCACACGTTTAGAACAACTAACTTCAGCTTCTCACACTTCCAGAACTCCTCTCAGTGCATGTAGGGTACATATATAAAAATATATACACTGAACTAAGACAAAGATTAAGAGTAATAACTCCGCATTGGTACCAGTTAGCCTTGCGCTAACGTGCAGATTAAACACCTAAACTAATGTCTTAAGAGGGAAGGATTGACCAGGAGGGACTCAGTTTAATCGATAAAGACCACCAAACTCAACTTAATTTAGATTAAGTATAACGTTTATTTACACAATAAGGTGGAATAGTGTACTGAGGCACAGGTAAATATCGAAAGGAATGTAATTATGAACGGAACCGTTATGCAGAATTATTAACTAATGATGAATTGCAGTAGAGTAAGTAATAAATTGACTTATTAAATTATTGGAAATTTAGGAATAAGGGAGTAGACTCTGAGACTATAAGCGCCAACTTTGTCAACATATACAACACTGGTCTTACTGCGCTCGGAGCAGGAGGGGAAGGTGGTGACCACAGCCAGCCTCTGGTTTCAGCCAGGGGCTCGGATGTAGTTTCCTCGTCCTTTAGAGCCGCGGAGTGTAGCAGGGTTGGTGTTCCCGGTCCCAAACAGCGGTTCGTGGTGTGTCCTCCAAGCTCCACAGCCAGTTGCCAGGTGTCCCGTTATGTTGAACAGGAGCGTGATGCCGCTCAGGGAGAGTTTAGCTGTTGTCAGCGTAAGGCAGCGTCAAAGTCTCAGAGTATGGCAAATGTCCCTTTTAATGCCAAATGAAAAATTCAATAAAAATCCTTTCACAGCGATTCGAAACTTTAGAAGTATAACTTCTTAAATTAGCTGCTTTGGTCAAGGCAGCGATTGTTAAAACTGGTGGATGTTGCGCGGCGCGAGGCTTTTCAAAATAAACTACAAAAATGATACTCGAACGAAAGTTTGGGCGACTTATTGTGAAAAGATGTTATCACCGGCAAGGTGAACTTAACGCAACAAAAATGACGAGAAGAAAGGAAAAATTTAACTTAAAAGACGAAGGAGAGACGGAGACGAGACAAAGACCAAGACAAGACGAAGACAAAAACTAAACTGAGGAATGTGGGCCGCACCCCAAGATAAGACTGGAAGGGTGTCTCTGGTACGGCCCCCCCCTGAACTGATAGTGGAGGGGATTCAAATTACCTCTGCTAGACACAAAGTAAATGTCATAAAAAGAAATGTGTCTTACTCCACTTCAATTTACGCACCTTTATAAACATGTTATATTCAACAGTTTGCACAAAACATAGCTATGACATTTTCCTGTAAAGTAACATGTTAATGTATATAAAGTCTTTTAAACAGATGAGATGTGCCAGGTCTCTGGTTCTTATCAGAGAAGCGAGGAGGCCTCTTCTGGCATTTTTATTGGTCTGCAGTTCGTATAGGACAGATATTTGTCTTTGTTTTGCGTCCTTGGTGGGTAAGAGCAGACTTCTCGTCTCCTAAAGGAATGTCCATTTTTGATAGAATTTCAGCAGTGGTCCAGATCTCCTACAGTGCAAGTGTGTGCTCCATAGAAGGCTTCACACTCATTTATTTAGACATAAGACTGATTTTTATTCTGTTCCTCGTTTATACAACCCCAGAACTTAGCTCTCCCCAGTACAAGCTCCTCAATGTGGCCCTGAACCAAAATATGGGACATTTCTCAGCATTATTGTGGCATTAAAGCTTCTAAATGGACATTTTAAAGCTTTTAATGGTTCTATATCTATTTTCACTCTCTACATTTACAGCACTACATGGTTTAATCTCTGTGCTGCTGCTCATAAATATGGAAAACACAGTACATTTGGACCTCTTGTGCAGCTCTGTTATGCATGAATTAAGTTGGAATAAGTTGAATGAAGACAAAAACATTCTTCTTCTTCTGATTTCATTTCCCTCAAGCCCAGCATTGGGTCCAGGGCCCCAAACAAATAAGACACTGGGGCCCATACTCTCCACTTCATAGAGACAGCACAGGATTTTCCAAAGCGAGTCAGGGCAGCAGAATCAGAGCAAATAAAAGCATGAGTGGGCCCATGTTGTTCTTTCCACCACACTGCCCACAAAATGGCAGCATTTCAGCAGAAAACACAGACAGAGAATCTGTCACACGGACACTTTGCCGTACTTGCAGCTCAGCTGCGCCCCAAAACCTCTTTTTTGAGCCATCAGTGAAGATGTTGCCAGCCTCCTTTTGTTCACTTAGGTTTACTTCAGCTGCTTACACGCTGCCCCCTTGTCCACACCAAGCAAGTCAACATAAACCTCTGGCTCAGGTAGAGGCCAAAAGGACACACACGGATAATAATATACTCTATATTTAACTCTTTTATTCATTGACAATAATTGCTGTTTTGACTTTGACTTTACACAGAGCTGAAATTCACTTTTACACTGGTGCTCCTAACTTTGATAGGCTCAAAGTTTTTGTTGTAACCTGGAATAACATCTCCAATTCTACTGAATGTTTGAACTGGAATTTATCACTGACTCTGCACTACTGCAGCAGAAGAGCAAGTCTATCATTTCCAAACCATAACCTACAGTCTAGTAGTCACTGAGGGGCCCTTGTGGTCAACAGGGGAACTGCAGCTGAAAGTGTGTGGCTCAGAGCCATGGAGCTCAGCTCAAACACATCAGAAACATTATAGAAAGAGACAGAAACAGCTCCTCTCTCTCCTCTCATCCTTCTGCCCATTCAAACTAAGGATTGGGAGCTAAATCTCTCTTTTCTGGCCGTTTCAGAGGAAAACATCAGAGATCCTGTCGCTAACTTCCAACAAACTGAAGAGAAAAACCCAGCTGCCCTCCCCCTACACCCCCAGGACAAAAGTGTCCATTCTGTGGTGAGACATGTCCCCACAGTGTCCCCCACAAGGCTGGATTTAATATCCTTAGCTTTTTCATCTTTAACGGTGAATATCTCCGTGATTACTGGACCTATCCACATGAAACAAAAAGTGTAGGAAAGCTTCAGGTCTTATCTGTCTGTTATCTGTTAGAAACTAACTGCATGTGTCTACTCTAGCCGAGAAAAAACATCACACAATGTCGCACAGCTGCTAGCAAAAATATTTGAAGGTGTCACGGACTTAGTTTTGGTCGCAGTTTGGAGCCCTCTTTTACCTTTTCCATTGCTGAGCCGTACATCTGGAGACTCTCAGGTGGAATCTTTCTTCTAAAGTTCCTTTAGTGTCGTTTGTTCCTCCGGAGCTGAAGGCGAGCAGCAGTTTCCCTCCACGAGTTTCCCGGATCCTTTTCTTCTGCGGTGAAAGCGGGCGGCCTCAGTTCAGTGGCGCATTACCGCCCCCTACTGCTCCGGAGTAGCTCACAGATTCAATCCTTCACATTAGATTAGATTAGAGCAGTGGTCGTCGATCATAAAAGCAGTGCGGGTAGATCGCGGAGCCCTGCCTTTCCAAATAAAGTCGTGCCTATGTCATGTGACCGCCCCGCAGATGGATCAGTCTGAGATTCTTTCTAACCCACGCACACGCACGCACGCGCACAGAGGAGGAGCAGCAGCGGTGTCAGGGAAGGAGAAAGGGAGGAGACAGGTGAGGAAGGAGTCAGTGCCTGATGGATTCTACCTGTTTGCTCTGTTTTTGTCTCTCAGTAGTTTGTTGTTGTGAGGAAAGCTGACTTTGTCCAAGTCTCACAAGCTCCTCCCCTGAGCGTTACCATGGAGCTCCTGTCAATCACCAATGTTACTAAAATAATGCTGAGCTTTGGTGATGAACTGTTTCATTCTGGCCTAATTATAATAATAAAGCATTAGTCTTATACAGCACTTTTCTAGACTCACAGTGGTTTACAGTTTGGTGCATTATTCATTCACTCTTCAGTCACACTGGGGGCTGACACATTTATAAAGGCAAGGCTGAAGTGTCTTGCCCAAGGACACAACGACAGTATGCAGTGCTGGCAGCGGGGCTTGAACCGCCGACCTGCAGGTTAGCGGGCGAGCGTCTCTACCAACTGAGCTACTGCCGCCCCATATAAATATAATAGGCCTATTATAATCAATAATAATCAGCAGTTTTAGGAAATGATGGAATGTTGTAAATATCAGTGACAAAAACTTTACCTGCTACATTTATTCAGTTATTCCTGTCCTGAGCTGATCATGAACATTTATCATTTTTACTTTAATAAAATGTGACTTTTCATGTTTAACACTGCATTTATAAGAACTCTTATAGATGCCCACCACACTGTGTGAGAGCCAGCGGCTGTCGCTGCTCAGGTCTCTAGCGTGCGATGTCTTTGGCACTGGTACCACACAGGAGGTCTTCCAGAGCTGTGGGACCACCCTCAGCCTGAGGCTCAGGTTGAAGACCTGCCCCATGACTCCACACAGTTCCTCTGAGCAGGACTTAAGGAGCCTGGAGCTGCTGCCGTCTGCTCCGGCTGCTTTCTTCGCCTTCATCTTCCTCAGCTCTTTTCTCACCTGGGCTGCTGTAAAGGAGAGGGGTGGGCAGGGGGGCTCTGTGCTGGGGGCGGAGTCCAGGGAGGTGTGAAGTGGTCTGATGGTGAGGTGAGCCAGAGGTGTGAAGGCTGTGGCTGTGGGGGGTGGTCCAGGTGTCCAGGTGTTGGAATGCAGCTGCGTGAGGGAGGAGTGGGTGTTTGATCAAACCTATTGAAATGCAGGTTTAGATGGTTGACCCACTTCAGGTGCCCCTCTGCCTGTGAGTGGGGCAGTTTTGAAGCCAGAGATGGTTTTCAGGCTTCTCCACACCCCACTGATGTTCTGCTGCTGCAGCTGCTCCTCCATCTTCCTCTTGTAGCCGGCCTTTCCCTCCCTGATCTTCCTCCTCAGCTCCTTCTGTACAGACCTCAGCTCCTCCTTGTGCCCTGATCTGAAGGCTCTCTTCTTCTCCTTCAGGAGAGCCTTAATATCAGGGCTAATCCACGGCTTGTTGTTAGCAAAACACCGTACTTTATTGTCATTGTACAATAAATATACAATGAAATCCAGGAGCACTGTCAGGATACAGACTGAATAAAATGATGTAAGAAAATAAAAATATATCCTCCTCACATACACACACATTCATTCTAACCACACACTCAGTGCCGACGTCTGCATTTATCACTGTAAAAGAGTTCATACTGGAACAGTAATGAATAAAATTGGGACAGTACAGTGCAGTGCCTTATTGTCGGGTGGAGTTTGAGTTCATTGTTCATTGTGGCTCTGGGATAAAAAAACTGTTGCTGAATTGTGTGGAGCGTGTTTGGATGGAGCTGCAGCGTTTCCCAGAGGGCAACAGTTCAAAGGTGGAAGGAGTCTTTAAGGATGTTTTGTGGATGTTTCAGAGCTGTTTGTGTGATGATCTGATGAATGTAAGAAATGTGTCACCACTGTGTATGAGGTTTATTTTGATAGATTTGATTTGAGCTTTATTTAACCTGGAAAGTCCCACTGAGATGAACAATCTCTTTTGCAGGAGAGTCCTGGCCCCATGGGGGAGCTGTTGTCCATGTTTTTGGTGGTAGGAGAAACCGGAGCAGACACAGGGAGAACATGCAAACCCCACACGCTCCGGGAATTGAACCCAGGACCTTCTTGCTGTGAGGCAGGAGTGGATTCCTTCTTTCCTCAGCTCTTCCTTCAGATGTGCTCTCTGTCTGTCGTATCTCCTCAAATAACACATGAAAAACAGTTTCCTCCAAACGACTCTGTGCTCATGGCCCTGTTTGATGCTTTCCTCTTTCAGTGAACTGTTGAGGTTGGTCTGACCTAACATGACTCTGTTACACACTCTTCTCTTCTTGTGCTCCCTATGTTTGGGATTGGTGTTTTCATCTGCTGCTCAATGGCTTTTAACACTGAGAAAAATTAAGAGCTCACTTTGAAAATAAGTCAAGATAACTGTGATGTTTCATAATATTCATCATTTTTCTACAGAATCTGTTGAGTCCTCACTCGACGTGACTGATCCAGCTCCACAGACAGTTAACAGGAGAGTTGACTTGATTTTGTTGACTTTATTTCCTGAACAACAGTTGTAACTCATGACTCAATTTATGTCTTTTTTCTCTCTTTACTGTAAAGCTGTGAAACACACAAAAAATACAGCCATTAGTTTCTTATTACAAAGGCACAATACTGCATTCATCATGTCTGAACAGTTTTCTGCCTAATGCACAATCAAACTGACTGAATCCATCAGCAACTTAAGGAGCCAAGTGTGTGTTATTATTCAAATTCACAATGTAAGCAAATCATGTATTTTAATTAGCTTCATTAGCATAACAAAAGATTAAACCCATGAACTTATTGTAAACCATATTTTAGCCTAACAGACATTGTATATTAACACAACCTGACGACTCCCAAGCTTCTGTGGCCAAGACTTCCCCACAGGTCTGCACTTCAGCCATGACAGCCAACAATCAACTTCTCAATACTACTTTTACTCACTAACATAAGTTTCACCACAAGAGGGCGCTTTGTAGCCATCAAACACAACTTTGGCATTCATTCATCATTTTTATACATAATTTATAAGAATATATTTTGGTGAGCTGCAGGCTCCTGGTTTGGAAGAGCAGAGCCTTTGCCACAGCTCAGCCTCACTGCTGAAATCTCATAAAAATAAAACTTTTAACCATTGAAGTACAGGATTTTTAAGTTAAGTTTAGCAAGTTAGACCTCTTGGATCAGAAGGTTCCTGTAGCGTGTTCTCTGTCAAAAACTGACACTGAGGACCAGGAAGATGTTTTTCAAAATGCCGTCCAAATTTATTGAAGATCAACAGGATCAAAAATACAAATTGACAGAATTCAAACATAATGCATAGAGCTAAATATAATGGTAAATCAAAAACAGAATTCAGTGTGGAGACCGGAGCACCTGTTGACGTAGCTCTGCCACCGATCTAAGCATCTCTCAGAGAGAGAGCTCTTCCAGTCTGAGGATGACACCGAGTGCTCCCGTTCAAGGTTTTCACAGCTTTTATAGTAAAAGGAAAGCACAAGAATGACAAATTTATGACTAAAGTCCATTCTATACATATCTTGTGGTTTTGGAACAGTAAGTCTGTTCTGGCTATCAACAGAGTGGATACTGGACACTGGCCTGATAACATAAATCTGGTTTTGGGTCAAGCTGAGCCTTTTGAAGCTGCCCCACACTGACTGGATAGAATGGACCGAGTACAAACACTAACATCTGACAGGGCGCCTGCTCATCGGCAAAACAATATATATCTTAAAGCAAGGAGTACAATGACGTTAAACTTAGCATGAACTGGCACGACACTAAAGATGACTAAAGAAGGAGAACACACAGTAACTAGTGTTAAGCAACACACATCAGTACATATTATCTGAATCATAAGGATAATGATAAAATTGATATCTCAAGATGAATACATGGGGAGTCATAATCTAAGAACTTTACTGATTCACACACAGAGCCTAAACTCGGGCAAATTATATGAGGCGCATTGGCAAACTTAATTTTAACTTTAGCATTAGCAATTGATGATTATAACTGATTTCAATAGCTAAACTACATCACAGAAAGGAATCATATTTACACGTCTGGGATACATTTTTGACTTATATTAGAGAAAAAAACAAAAGTCAAAATTTGAATTTCTGCTCTGTTTTGAATGTACATTAAGTAATAAACTCATGCTGTTTTGTTTAACCTGTGCTGTATTGTTTGTGTGTCATTTATTGTTGTTTGTGTTAAAGTTCTTTAAAACGTAATTTTTAAAAAAATTACTAAGTAAACTGTGTTAACGGAAAAACATTCTCAGAAGAAAATAAAGCAGTGAACAGGTTAAATATCGACCTCAGAACAGTTAGAAACTTTTTAGTTCTTAGTCTGTTAACAAGAAGACGACTGAACATTTAAAGGTTTTTAGGACATTTCCAGGAATGGTCAGAAATGGTTAAAGGATTCTGTTCCATTGTGAGATAGGGCCAAGTTCACTAATCACAAACTCACAAAAATCCATCTTGGCTAAAACACATCATGGTAGACGGTCACTGGCTGGAGCTTCATCCAATCAGCTCCAAGTATTCTCCTGAAAGTCCCGCCCCTTTACAAAGCCCACAGGAGCCTCCAGATGGTTCTACACTGTGTATGATGCAGACCAGCGGCTTTTACCAGGTTACAGCAAAGGAACAACTCACTTATTATTTTTTATGAAGCCTTGGCGGAGGTCTGCGCTCTGGTCCCACCTAATACTAAATGTGTTCATTGTGATTTTGCCACTAGAGTCTGTCAAAACCCACTGTCTCCAGCTTCAGCTACAGTTACAGTGTTTGGATCCTCTCACATTTGGATTCTGTGAAGCCGGATTTCCAGTTGTTTCAGTGGGATCTTGTCTGAGGAGGACTCCGCTGCTTCGTCTCCAGATTTCTGCTCGTTCTGAACGCTCTTGTGTTTCAGTGTTTTGTGCCGAGTCGCCTCACGTTGCTTCTCTTTAGCGTGGGAACGCAGGTGGTATTTAAAGGAAGAAAGTCTGAAGTAGATCTTGTCACACTGGTCGCATGGAAAGATCTGCTCCTTGCTGTGAATACGGTAATGCTGTTTGTAATAACTCTTACATTTGAAATTTTTGCCACACTGGTCACACACAAATGGCTTCAGCTTGTTTTGCTGCTTAACAGAGTTTGTTTCAGAGTGAGTTTGAAGGTGAGTTTTTAATTCCTCAGGATGAGCAAATGCTCTTCTACACTGATCACATCGATGAGGTTTTGGCGCATGAGTCTGTTTATGTTTTCTCAAAGTGCCTAATGCAGCAAACGACTGTCCACACTCATCACAAATGTGTGTTTTTTCTCTTGTGTGCACAAGTTTATGAGTTTTTAAATGTCCTGTTTGTGAGAAAGACATTCCACAGAGTTCACAGGTGAAGGGTCTCTCTCCGGTGTGAATGAGCTCGTGAACGTTCAGACTATTCTTTTAAAAAACACTTTCCCACACTGATCACAAGAGAACTGTTTTTCCTCTGTATGAAAGTTCTGATGGGCTTTCAGATAAGGCTTTTGTGTAAAAGACTTGCCACACTGCTCACACTTGTACCGTTTATTCTCATGGTAGCTTTCCACATGCTGTTTGAGTGCCTTAGCACTTTTAAATGTTTTCCTACACTGGCTGCAGCCGTGAGGTCGAGCTGTCGAATGGGAGATTTTATGTCTTGCTAAACGATGTTGTGTAGGAAAGACTTTGCCACATGTTTCACAGTAGAACAGATCATGTCCAGTATGGAGTCGACTGTGTAGTGTCAGAGAAACCTTGTGGTTAAAACATTTTCCACACTGATCACAAGAGAAGCTTCTTTTAGTGTGAGTGAGTTTGTGCTGTTTTAATCTACTTTGATCCAGAAAGGCCTTTCCACATTCGTCACAGCGATGACTCTTGTCTCCCTTGTGAATGAGTTGGTGTAGTTTTAAGTTCGATAATTGTCCAAAACTTTTACCACATTCATCACAGCTGTGTGGTCTCTCTCCTGTGTGTATGAGTGTGTGAGACTTTAGAGCTTCCTTTTGCGTGAATGACACTCCACACAGGTCACAGGAGTAGGGTCTCTCTCCTGATGTGAACACGTGTATGTCTAATGAGCTCTTGTTTTGTAGTAAATTTCTTGTCACACTGGTTGCACAGCAGAATAGATTTTCCCCCGTGTGAAGTCTCTGGTGCAGTGTTAGTGTTGACTTTTTGCTGAATGACTTCCCACACTGCTCACAGCTGTGCAGTTTCTCTACAGAAGTTCCTTTAGCTTTGGGGACATCGTTAACTTCTTCCTGTTAAAACACACAACAGAATTATTCATTAGTGTAAAATACAGACACATCCAGTTTATCCAGGGCAGCAGTCTAAGCAGAGACACTCAGACTTCCCTCTCCCCAGGTGACAGAGCTCCTCACTCTATCTTAAAGTGAACTGCTTGTATCCAAGGTCTTGGTGACAGTGGGAATATAGAATAGATTGAGCGGTAAAGTGAGAGCTTTGTCTCTCAGCTCAGCTCCCTCACCACAACAGACTAGCACATCGACAGCACATCTACCCTGTCCCTCGCAGCTCCTGTGGGGGGCGCTCTGGGAGGAAGTGTCTGCACAACCAGAGCAGGAGCTTGGTTCACTGCAGTGAGTCAGACCTGTTCCTGTTTTGTTACTGAATGGAGTAGAGACAGGAAATCATGGAAAAGAGCTGAGAGAGACATTCAGTAAATCGCTGGAGTCTGGACTCAAACCCACGACGCCGAGGCGAGCTGTAGTCACTTTGTATATGCGCCACATGCTCTACCTACTGAGCTATACTGAGGCAGCAGTTATTTTTACTGCATTTCTAGGCAGATGCTGTTGTCCTGTTGGCTTCATCAAAGCAGGACCTTCAGCGAGCTCTGGGGCGGTTTGCAGCTCAGTGTGAAGCGGCTGGGATGAGAGTCAGCTCCTCCAAGTCTGAGGCCATGGTTCTCAGCTGGAAAAGGAAGACTCGCTCTCTCCAGGCTGGAGGACAGTTACTGCCAGAGGTTCCACTAGACTTTTATTTTGTCGCTCAGTTTGGCCAGCAGTGTTCTTTTTTTTTTTGGCCGATGTCAATACTGATATTAGGTAACAAAAATCCTTCTGTGCCTTCTTTTTGGTGAAGTCAGCGCGTGCCTTGCTATTTGCTTCAACAAATTTTAGCGGTAAGGGAACAAATGGACCTCACGCTCATGGAGCGCTGTGCGGGGCGCGGGAGGATGCGCCTCCAGCCAATACACACCACAGCTCACTCGGCTTAAGAGCTAAAGCCAGCACTGACGCTGCTGTAGAGTAGCACTTATGGACACTGCTGCAACGTAAGGCACTGGAGGAACCGCGTAAGAACTGGACAGGCTCGCTCCTCATGGGATCCATGTGTTTGACCTGATTGTTATTCTATTATTTCAATTTATGGCAAAAAAAAAAAAAAGTCTAGCAGAACCTCTGGACTGGAGCATGTGTGCCAGTAACTTACCGCTGCCGAGCAGTCAATAAAGTTATGAGTTTGATGAAGCAATTTTTTTCTGAAGCAGACCTGATACACAAACATTACACTTACCATTTTTGAATCAGCTGCTTTTATTTGGCCCCTTCTGGTTCTGGTCCAACTCAAAACTTTGTCAGCTGTGAAAAACAAAAACAGTGCATGAGACAGGAGCGACGTCAGAGGCTTTGAGTTCTGTGTCTGCTAATGGGGCCACACGTTTAGAACAACTAACTTCAGCTTCTCACACTTCCAGAACTCCTCTCAGTGCAAGTGTGTGCTCCATAGAAGGCTTCACACTCATTTATTTAGACATATGACTGATTTTTATTCTGTTCCTCGTTTATACAACCACAGAACTTAGCTCTCCCCAGTACAAGCTCCTCAATGTGGCCCTGAACCAAAATATGGGACATTTCTCAGCATTATTGTGGCATTAAAGCTTCTAAATGGACATTTTAAAGCTTTTAATGGTTCTATATCTATTTTCACTCTCTACATTTACAGCACTACATGGTTTAATCTCTGTGCTGCTGCTCATAAATATGGAAAACACAGTACATTTGGACCTCTTGTGCAGCTCTGTTATGCATGAATTAAGTTGGAATAAGTTGAATGAAGACAAAAACTAAGGGTGCTCCGATCGATCGGCCGCCGATCATGATCGGCCGATCATGGCTAAAAATAGAGTGATCGGTGATCGGTAAAATGGGCCGATCAGAAGGGCCGATCAAATTACAATAAACACGCGAGGCTCTCACATTTACTGTCCTGCAACTCCGGTTTGATTAAACAGCAGTAGCGTTATTTTAGCAGTGTTGTTAAGTTAAGCCCTGGTTATAACGAACACAAACCTGCCCTGGAGGCGCTGCTTTGTGTCCCCGCTGTGGCCCCGCTGTGTCCCCGCTGTGTCCCCGCCTGCTTTAGGAGCGCACGGGACAGAACCGAGGCGCAGCAGTGCGTGTATTTGCAAACACCAACGTAAATAGAGCTACAGCTAACCCGCTAACAGTTACGTTAAAAGGATTAAGAAAGTTCAGAGTCTGCCTGTGTCTTGTTACGCGGAGAAAACTGTGCGTTTTGTGGCTTAAACTGCACCAAATGGCTGCTAATGGAAAGAGAAAGTAAAAAGGCAGCCCATGTGTCCGTGTGTCTGAGAGGAGCACCTTTCATCGTTGTCTTCTCTGCTCTCTTTGCACGTTTTCTTCATTCAGACGTTGTCAAAACTGGCAGCAGGAGCTGTATGCTCTTTAGTCCACTGTGTTTCAACCTGGTTTGGCTGCGCGTTACGCGGACACAGGCGCTGCACCCGCAGACTCGCATTAAAGGCACCAATTAAGAACAGCTGATTTTTACATCAGCGGAGCATTCAAACAAAGCCACACAGACACTGGGCACACATTAAAGACCAATAATGCAACAAAACCTCTTCTAAAACAAAAATAAGTAGAATTTTGTTGTTCTTTTATATTTACAAAGGCTACAGTATTTTTCAAATGGAACTAATAATAGCCTGCATACAATACATTACTACATTGAAGACCAAGTGATCGGTATCGGCCATGATCGGTATCGGCCGATCACAGCAGAGGCTGATCGGTGATCGGTGATCGGCCTCAAAAACCCTGATCGGAGCACCCTTAACAAAAACATTCTTCTTCTTCTGATTTCATTTCCCTCAAGCCCAGCATTGGGTCCAGGGCCCCAAACAAATAAGACACTGGGGCCCATACTCTCCACTTCATAGAGACAGCACAGGATTTTCCAAAGCGAGTCAGGGCAGCAGAATCAGAGCAAATAAAAGCATGAGTGGGCCCATGTTGTTCTTTCCACCACACTGCCCACAAAATGGCAGCATTTCAGCAGAAAACACAGACAGAGAATCTGTCACACGGACACTTTGCCGTACTTGCAGCTCAGCTGCGCCCCAAAACCTCTTTTTTGAGCCATCAGTGAAGATGTTGCCAGCCTCCTTTTGTTCACTTAGGTTTACTTCAGCTGCTTACACGCTGCCCCCTTGTCCACACCAAGCAAGTCAACATAAACCTCTGGCTCAGGTAGAGGCCAAAAGGACACACACGGATAATAATATACTCTATATTTAACTCTTTTATTCATTGACAATAATTGCTGTTTTGACTTTGACTTTACACAGAGCTGAAATTCACTTTTACACTGGTGCTCCTAACTTTGATAGGCTCAAAGTTTTTGTTGTAACCTGGAATAACATCTCCAATTCTACTGAATGTTTGAACTGGAATTTATCACTGACTCTGCACTACTGCAGCAGAAGAGCAAGTCTATCATTTCCAAACCATAACCTACAGTCTAGTAGTCACTGAGGGGCCCTTGTGGTCAACAGGGGAACTGCAGCTGAAAGTGTGTGGCTCAGAGCCATGGAGCTCAGCTCAAACACATCAGAAACATTATAGAAAGAGACAGAAACAGCTCCTCTCTCTCCTCTCATCCTTCTGCCCATTCAAACTAAGGATTGGGAGCTAAATCTCTCTTTTCTGGCCGTTTCAGAGGAAAACATCAGAGATCCTGTCGCTAACTTCCAACAAACTGAAGAGAAAAACCCAGCTGCCCTCCCCCTACACCCCCAGGACAAAAGTGTCCATTCTGTGGTGAGACATGTCCCCACAGTGTCCCCCACAAGGCTGGATTTAATATCCTTAGCTTTTTCATCTTTAACGGTGAATATCTCCGTGATTACTGGACCTATCCACATGAAACAAAAAGTGTAGGAAAGCTTCAGGTCTTATCTGTCTGTTATCTGTTAGAAACTAACTGCATGTGTCTACTCTAGCCGAGAAAAAACATCACACAATGTCGCACAGCTGCTAGCAAAAATATTTGAAGGTGTCACGGACTTAGTTTTGGTCGCAGTTTGGAGCCCTCTTTTACCTTTTCCATTGCTGAGCCGTACATCTGGAGACTCTCAGGTGGAATCTTTCTTCTAAAGTTCCTTTAGTGTCGTTTGTTCCTCCGGAGCTGAAGGCGAGCAGCAGTTTCCCTCCACGAGTTTCCCGGATCCTTTTCTTCTGCGGTGAAAGCGGGCGGCCTCAGGGTTGCCAGGTCCCACAAACATTTCCAGCCCAACTCAAAAACATCACAATTGGAAGAAAAACAACTCCCCAACTCTTTCCTCATTGTCTAGAGACATTTCTGTGACACGTTTAAAAATCAGCCCAACAAAACCACAACCCGCAGCTCAAAAAAATTCCCCTGCAGCAGCAGGTTCAAATTGGTCCAATTGTGCGGGAAAACCGCGAACCTGGCAACTCTAGTCGGCCTCACTTCAGTGGCGCATTACCGCCCCCTACTGCTCCGGAGTAGCTCACAAATTCAATCCTTCACATTAGATTAGATTAGACACTTTATTGTCATTGTACAATAAATATACAATGAAATCCAGGAGCACTGTCAGGATACAGACTGAATAAAATGATGTAAGAAAATAAAAATATATCCTCCTCACATACACACACATTCATTCTAACCACACACTCAGTGCCGACGTCTGCATTTATCACTGTAAAAGAGTTCATACTGGAACAGTAATGAATAAAATTGGGACAGTACAGTGCAGTGCCTTATTGTCGGTGGAGTTTGAGTTCATTGTTCATTGTGGCTCTGGGATAAAAAAACTGTTGCTGAATTGTGTGGAGCGTGTTTGGATGGAGCTGCAGCGTTTCCCAGAGGGCAACAGTTCAAAGGTGGAAGGAGTCTTTAAGGATGTTTTGTGGATGTTTCAGAGCTGTTTGTGTGATGATCTGATGAATGTAAGAAATGTGTCACCACTGTGTATGAGGTTTATTTTGATAGATTTGATTTGAGCTTTATTTAACCTGGAAAGTCCCACTGAGATGAACAATCTCTTTTGCAGGAGAGTCCTGGCCCCATGGGGGAGCTGTTGTCCATGTTTTTGGTGGTAGGAGAAACCGGAGCAGACACAGGGAGAACATGCAAACCCCACACGCTCCGGGAATTGAACCCAGGACCTTCTTGCTGTGAGGCAGGAGTGGATTCCTTCTTTCCTCAGCTCTTCCTTCAGATGTGCTCTCTGTCTGTCGTATCTCCTCAAATAACACATGAAAAACAGTTTCCTCCAAACGACTCTGTGCTCATGGCCCTGTTTGATGCTTTCCTCTTTCAGTGAACTGTTGAGGTTGGTCTGACCTAACATGACTCTGTTACACACTCTTCTCTTCTTGTGCTCCCTATGTTTGGGATTGGTGTTTTCATCTGCTGCTCAATGGCTTTTAACACTGAGAAAAATTAAGAGCTCACTTTGAAAATAAGTCAAGATAACTGTGATGTTTCATAATATTCATCATTTTTCTACAGAATCTGTTGAGTCCTCACTCGACGTGACTGATCCAGCTCCACAGACAGTTAACAGGAGAGTTGACTTGATTTTGTTGACTTTATTTCCTGAACAACAGTTGTAACTCATAACTCAATTTATGTCTTTTTTCTCTCTTTACTGTAAAGCTGTGAAACACACAAAAAATACAGCCATTAGTTTCTTATTACAAAGGCACAATACTGCATTCATCATGTCTGAACAGTTTTCTGCCTAATGCACAATCAAACTGACTGAATCCATCAGCAACTTAAGGAGCCAAGTGTGTGTTATTATTCAAATTCACAATGTAAGCAAATCATGTATTTTAATTAGCTTCATTAGCATAACAAAAGATTAAACCCATGAACTTATTGTAAACCATATTTTAGCCTAACAGACATTGTATATTAACACAACCTGACGACTCCCAAGCTTCTGTGGCCAAGACTTCCCCACAGGTCTGCACTTCAGCCATGACAGCCAACAATCAACTTCTCAATACTACTTTTACTCACTAACATAAGTTTCACCACAAGAGGGCGCTTTGTAGCCATCAAACACAACTTTGGCATTCATTCATCATTTTTATACATAATTTATAAGAATATATTTTGGTGAGCTGCAGACTCCTGGTTTGGAAGAGCAGAGCCTTTGCCACAGCTCAGCCTCACTGCTGAAATCTCATAAAAATAAAACTTTTAACCATTGAAGTACAGGATTTTTAAGTTAAGTTTAGCAAGTTAGACCTCTTGGATCAGAAGGTTCCTGTAGCGTGTTCTCTGTCAAAAACTGACACTGAGCACCAGGAAGATGTTTTTCAAAATGCCGTCCAAATTTATTGAAGATCAACAGGATCAAAAATACAAATTGACAGAATTCAAACATAATGCATAGAGCTAAATATAATGGTAAATCAAAAACAGAATTCAGTGTGGAGACCGGAGCACCTGTTGACGTAGCTCTGCCACCGATCTAAGCATCTCTCAGAGAGAGAGCTCTTCCAGTCTGAGGATGACACCGAGTGCTCCCGTTCAAGGTTTTCACAGCTTTTATAGTAAAAGGAAAGCACAAGAATGACACATTTATGACTAAAGTCCATTCTATACATATCTTGTGGTTTTGGAACAGTAAGTCTGTTCTGGCTATCAACAGAGTGGATACTGGACACTGGCCTGATAACATAAATCTGGTTTTGGGTCAAGCTGAGCCTTTTGAAGCTGCCCCACACTGACTGGATAGAATGGACCGAGTACAAACACTAACATCTGACAGGGCGCCTGCTCATCGGCAAAACAATATATATCTTAAAGCAAGGAGTACAATGACGTTAAACTTAGCATGAACTGGCACGACACTAAAGATGACTAAAGAAGGAGAACACACAGTAACTAGTGTTAAGCAACACACATCAGTACATATTATCTGAATCATAAGGATAATGATAAAATTGATATCTCAAGATGAATACATGGGGAGTCATAATCTAAGAACTTTACTGATTCACACACAGAGCCTAAACTCGGGCAAATTATATGAGGCGCATTGGCAAACTTAATTTTAACTTTAGCATTAGCAATTGATGATTATAACTGATTTCAATAGCTAAACTACATCACAGAAAGGAATCATATTTACACATCTGGGATACATTTTTGACTTATATTAGAGAAAAAAACAAAAGTCTAAATCTGAATTTCTGCTCTGTTTTGAATGTACATTAAGTAATAAACTCATGCTGTTTTGTTTAACCTGTGCTGTATTGTTTGTGTGTCATTTATTGTTGTTTGCGTTAAAGTTCTTTAAAACTTAATTTAAAAATAAATTACTAAGTAAACTGTGTTAACGGAAAAACATTCTCAGAAGAAAATAAAGCAGTGAACAGGTTAAATATCGCCCTCAGAACAGTTAGAAACTTTTTAGTTCTTAGTCTGTTAACAAGAAGACGACTGAACATTTAAAGGTTTTTAGGACATTTCCAGGAATGGTCAGAAATGGTTAAAGGATTCTGTTCCATTGTGAGATAGGGCCAAGTTCACTAATCACAAACTCACAAAAATCCATCTTGGCTAAAACACATCATGGTAGACGGTCACTGGCTGGAGCTTCATCCAATCAGCTCCAAGTATTCTCCTGAAAGTCCCGCCCCTTTACAAAGCCCACAGGAGCCTCCAGATGGTTCTACACTGTGTATGATGCAGACCAGCGGCTTTTACCAGGTTACAGCAAAGGAACAACTCACTTATTATTTTTTATGAAGCCTTGGCGGAGGTCTGCGCTCTGGTCCCACCTAATACTAAATGTGTTCATTGTGATTTTGCCACTAGAGTCTGTCAAAACCCACTGTCTCCAGCTTCAGCTACAGTTACAGTGTTTGGATCCTCTCACATTTGGATTCTATGAAGCCGGATTTCCAGTTGTTTCAGTGGGATCTTGTCTGAGGAGGACTCCGCTGCTTCGTCTCCAGATTTCTGCTCGTTCTGAACGCTCTTGTGTTTCAGTGTTTTGTGCCGAGTCGCCTCACGTTGCTTCTCTTTAGCGTGGGAAAGCAGGTGGTATTTAAAGGAGTCAGGTCTGAAGTAGATCTTGCCACACTGGTCGCATGGAAAGAGCTGGTCCTTGCTGTGAATACGATAATGCTCTTTGTAACTGCTCACATGTTTGAAACTCCTGCCACACTGGTCACACACAAATGGCTTTGGCTTGTTTTGCTGTTTAACAGAGTTTGTTTCAGAGTGAGTTTGAAGGTGAGTTTTTAATTCCTCAGGACGAGCAAATGCTCTTCTACACTGATCACATCGATGAGGTTTTGGCACATGAGTCTGTTTATGTCGGTTCAAAGTGCCTAATAAAGCAAATGACTGCCCACACTCATCACAAATGTGTGTTTTTTCTCCTGTGTGTACAAGTTTATGCTTATTGAAATTCCCTGCTTGTGAGAAAGACATTCCACAGAGTTCACAGGTGAAGGGTCTCTCTCCGGTGTGGATGCGCTCATGATGCTTCAGAGTCCCCTTATTAAAAAACACTTTCCCACACTGATCACATGAAAATTGACTTTCCCCTGTGTGAAGGTTCTGATGGACTTTCAAACTATATTTTGAAGTCAAAGACTTGCCGCACTGCTCACACTTGTACCGTTTATTCTCATGGTAGCTTTGCACATGCTTTTTGAGTCCCTGAGCAGTATTAAATGTTTTCCTACACTGGCTGCAGCTGTGAGGTCGAGCTGTCGAATGGGAGTTTTCATGTTTTGCTAAACAAGTTGATGTAGGAAAGGCTTTGCCACACGTTTCACAGTAGAACAGATCATGTCCAGTATGGAGTCGACTGTGTATTTTAAGAGTGTACTTCTTTTGAAAACATTTTCCACACTCATCACAAGGGAAGCTTCTTTTAGTGTGAGTGAGTTTGTGCTCTTTTAATTTAGTTTGATTAAGAAAGGTCTTTCCACATTCGTCACAGCGATGACTCTTGTCTCCCTTGTGAATGAGTTGGTGTTTTTGTAAGTTTGATAATAGTCCAAAACTTTTACCACATTCATCGCAGCTGTGTGGCCTCTCTCCTGTGTGTATGACTGTGTGAGTCTCGAGGTGGCCCTTTTGTTTGAATGACACTCCACACTGGTCACATGAAAACGGTCTCTCCTCTGTGTGAACACGTGTATGTGTTATGAGCTGTTCTTTTGTAGCAAATTTTTTGTCACACTGGTCACATGAAAACGGTCTCTCTCCTGTGTGAACACGTGTATGTGTAATGAAATGTTGTTTTGTAGTAAATTTCTTGTCACACTGGTTGCAGCAGAACAGATTTTCTCCTGTGTGAAGTCTCTGGTGCTGTGTTAGTGTTGCCTTGTAGCTGAATGACTTCCCACACTGCTCACAGCTGTGCAGTTTCTCTACAGAAGTTCCTTTAGCTTCGGGGACATCGTTAACTTCTTCCTGTTAAAACACACAACAGAATTATTCATTAGTGTAAAATACAGACACATCCAGTTTATCCAGGGCAGCAGTCTAAGCAGAGACACTCAGACTTCCCTCTCCCCGGGTGACAGAGCTCCTCACTCTATCTTAAAGTGAACTGCTTGTATCCAAGGTCTTGGTGACAGTGGGAATATAGAATAGATTGAGCGGTAAAGTGAGAGCTTTGTCTCTCAGCTCAGCTCCCTCACCACAACAGACTAGCACATCGACAGCACATCTACCCTGTCCCTCGCAGCTCCTGTGGGGGGCGCTCTGGGAGGAAGTGTCTGCACAACCAGAGCAGGAGCTTGGTTCACTGCAGTGAGTTCCTGTTTTGTTACTGAATGGAGTAGAGACAGGAAATCATGGAAAAGAGAGAGACATTCAGTAAATCTCTGGAATTTCATATCCGTACGTTAACACACTCACCCTGAGCTTTAAAACTGAATAAACCCAAATGCAGCATTGCAAGTGCAACATTTTATTTCAGATTTGAATCATTCTACACAAAACATATGACCAGTGACACAGAGACAGAAGCATAAAGCTGGGCTCAGACAGATGTTTTCTCCAGAACATGTGTTTTATGTTGGAGTCTGTTTAGACAGGAAGGGGTTGCTATTGACTGGAGCAGGGTTTCCGTTAGCCGGCGTATGCCTGCTTTTGGCTGTTTTAAAAAACAAAAGACCGGCAAAATGAATGGTCACCGGCCAAGATGACCAACAAAAGTTTTTATGAGGGGAAAAAAAGATTTTGTGAGCAATAATAAACTATTGGTTGTTTATTGTCTGAAACAATGATTTACTTTGTTTTAGGCTTCAAAATTAGAAAAAAATCATAGACGTCATTATCAAACATTTATTTTACGCACCTGAACGCATCATCACACTGGTAATGCATGGTTTTCCTCTCTCTGTCTAACTTTTCAAGGGAACTGTAGCCTCAGGTATATTTTACCTTTATAGGAGTGAGTGAAGAATATTATCAGAGCTATAATTAATCTGTAAATCACCTGAGTGAAGTAAACTGAAGCGGGCTCCTCGGTGCGTCTCTGGGGAGTTTCTCTGTGCCCTGACCCGCTCTGAAAGGGCCAAAGCCTGGCTCTGCGGGCCCCAGCAAAGTGCTCCAGGTTGAGCCTTCTTTTTGGTGAAGTCAGCGCGTGCCTTGCTATTTGCTTCAACAAATTTTAGCGGTAAGGGAACAAATGGACCTCATGCTCATGGAGCGCTGTGCGGGGCGCGGGAGGATGCGCCTCCAGCCAATACGCACCACAGCTCACTCGGCTTAAGAGCTAAAGCCAGCACTGACGCTGCTGTAGAGTAGCACTTATGGACACTGCTGCAACGTAAGGCACTGGAGGAACCGCGTAAGAACTGGACAGGCTCGCTCCTCATGGGATCCATGTGTTTGACCTGATTGTTATTCTATTATTTCAATTTATGGCCAGTAAATCTCGTTATTGGCTGGAATTTTCAAACATTGCCTGCCAAACTGACAGGAAAAAAAAACAAGTCTAGCAGAACCTCTGGACTGGAGCATGTGTGCCAGTAACTTACTGCTGCCGAGCAGTCAATAAAGTTATGAGTTTGATGAACCAACTCTGCAGCAAACATTACACTTACCATTTTTGAATCAGCTGCTTTTATTTGGCCCCTTCTGGTTCTGGTCCAACTCAAAACTTTGTCAGCTGTGAAAAACAAAAACAGTGCATGAGACCCTATACAACCCCAGAACTTAGTCTCTTAATTCTCTTCAACACATTTACAGTTTACATTTCCATCACTATTAGGGGTGTAACGATACATTTTTGCCACAATATGATATGTATCAACTAGAATTGTTTCAATACGGTTCAAGAACAAAATTGACTAATTTAAACGATACGTTTCAATACGATTCAGCACCTTCATATCGATAATCAATACAGCAACTTTTTGCCAAAAATCATAAAAGTTTACTCTCAAATGTAGCATCACAGCCGGGGTTGATTATGTCCACAGACAGAGAGTGAAGAAAAGTTGAATATAACATTTTATTTTGTTAAAAACACTAAAATTACACTCAAAAAGCCATATCTGTTTTTTTTACATGCAAATTTCTAATTTTGATATTTTCAATTTTATTGATCAATATTCCATGTGTATCAATACACACTTCCTAGAAAACGATACGATTTGATACAAGGTCATGTGTATCGATGTAGTTACTGTATCGTTACAGCCCTAATCACTCTGCATCTGTAATGACTCAAAACCACTTGTAATGACCACTTACGACACTTTCAGTAACTTCCACAGTGACCTGACACAGTACATACTGCACCTTTAATATTACATTGGCTTCTATGGAACATAGTGCAAAACACAGGATTACTGTCTGTGCTGTTATCTAAGTGCTTTTAACTTACTCAAACCTGGACATAGCACTTTGCAATGTACATTAATTACCTTTAGCTTATGTGGCAATACCATATTTCAATAACAAAACTCAAACTATTCACATTCTGCCTACTAACATTACTATTTCAACATTTGGTTTATTTATTTGGAACCCCATTAGCTTCCATGTGGTCCCTAATTCAGATATATAAAAGCTGAGACCCCACCATCAACACTTCCATCGGTAAGCAGATGTACAAATGAAATCTGACGTTTGGTGGTTTGGTAGGTTGTAAATTTTAACTCATGTGACAGTGTTCCTTCCTGGGGTCCATAAAAACAGTTTACCAATCACATTGTATAATCAATGCATAATTATATTAAACTATATCATTAAAATAAATGTATACAAAGCTAAACACACACAATACATCCAGATAATTTAGCACATCACATCAGTTAAATATAATGTATGAGTGTTAGTTTTAAAGTCTTTTTAAAATAATAACGGTCTCTTGTTTGTCTCGTACTGACAGACGGCTGATTCCATGCTGATGATGCTCTAAATAAAACAGTTCTCCTGATAGAATTAGAGTTTGAATTTGGAACAACCAAATCACCAGAGCTGACCTTACGTGTGACATATCTGTGACAAAACCCACTATACACTAATTTATTAGCAAAGAATGTTGGATTATTGTTAAATATGGCATTATGCATGTAACACAGAAGGCTTGGCTTTAATTTGTCTTCTACCTTCAACCAAAATAAGTTAGTGTGCATCTCGCTCACACTGGTACGAAAAGAACAACCAAGAACAGCCCTGGCAGCTCTGTTCTGTGCAATTTGAAGTTTTTTCCAATGTTTCTGTGCAGCACTAGACCAAATGACTGAGCAGTACTCCAGGTGTGATAAGACTAATGATTGGACAACTGTCCTCAAGACTGAAGGTGGACAATATGCTGAACACCTCCGAGACAAAGCAATGCCTCTGCCCATCCTGGACACAATGTGGTGGCTCTGATCAGACCGAGAGAGCTTAACACCCAGGACTTTAGTTTTAGTCACCTGCTCAACCAAACTTACATTAACAGTCAAATTTAGGTCAGAAGGTTTAGTTAGCATAGATTTTGTGCCAAAGACAATACATTTTGTTTTTGAAATATTTAGAGCTAAGTTATTAAGTTTGACCCAATTGTTAATAGTGTTGAGTTGGTTTTGTAAATTTCAGTTCAATTCAGGGTTCCCGCCAAATAAAATAAAAAAAAGTTTGTATTGGAGATGTTAATAAACACAGCCCCCTCAGCATCACTGGGGTGGAGGAGGATACAAAATGTTTGTATTTCCCTACCTGAAAACAGCCTTTCTGAGCAGATCTGGGTGATATTTTGATGTATAAAACACCATGCTGTTGAGATACCTTAATCCGGTTATTCTCCGTAGTTTTTCATAATCGAGGCCCCATGCATTTGTGAAAAAATTATTTATTTACAACTCTCCAGCAAACACACGTAACAATCTGAATGGTGACGGATGCCCAGCTGTTTTTACCATTGCCCAACATCGGAAGGCGAGGGCTTGTTGTGGCCGCCATTGTGTCACTGTGCAGGGAACTCCGTCCAATACAGCGACCTACTGCGAATAACATCACAGAAGTTTACCTCTTTTGGGGGGCGGACTCTGGCATATGACTGGCTAGATGTCATTTTACTAAACTTTACACATTCCACACAACTGTAATCGCAAAATAACATTTGATTAATTGGGGGAACATGTCTGTTTATCGGTCGAAAAAAGGGGGTCACGCAAACCCTGCAATTATTGTTGGTAATGCACAAAACAAAGTCGCAACATCTGCATACGTTACAACATCAGCATGTCTAACAGCATACGGCAGATCATTTATAAAAACTGAAAATAAAAGAGGCCCCACAAACCTCCACTGTGGAATACCGCATGATAACTTTTTACTTTCAGAGAAACTTCCATTAAAAAATACTTGCTGAGTTCTAGCAGAAAGATAACTGTTTATCAATGAAAGAGACAAAGGTGAAAATCCATAACACTTGAGCTTAGACAAAAGGATGATGTGGTCAGTGACATCAAATGCTGCTGTAAAGTCTAACAGCACAGCCCTGACCAACTCCTTCTTATCCATAAATGATAACCACTGATCAACCATCTGCTCTAATGCGGTGTTAGTGGAGTGACCTGGCCTGTAGGCGTGCTGCGAACCCATAAGCAATCCATTTGAAATAAAATACTGGAACATTTAATTAAAAATTAACTTTTCAAATAATTTACTCAGTACAGGGAGTGTATTAATTGGTCTACAATTGGAAGCAGCAGAACATTACATGAACCAAAACTGCATTATCTGCTCTCAAAACAGGTTTAAAGTCAGATCAGGACTTACTAAATTAACTGGAGTATAATACACAAAGTATATGAGCCTAATGTAGAGAGACCAGATTTTTACACCCAAAAACTGGGACACATTTTTGTCATTAATCCTGGAGCATTTGAACTCACCAAGTGACAAAAAGTGTCCAAAAACAATATAATTTTCTGTTATGTAATTAAAGTACATGAGGCTAAAGCTTAAGTTTTAAATTTAAATGGCAATGTATTAATAGAAATGTTGACATTGTAAATTATTTTTGTGATAAATGTGTTTTTAAGTGTCCTATGCTTTTCTGTTGGTTAAAATAGGGACAACTGGGACATGGTTTGTTGAAAATATGAATGTTTTTAGAGATATGTCTTGGGACATGGGACAAGGAGCCTAAAACTGGGACTGTCCCGGTTAAATAGGGACATCTGGTCGCCCGAGCCTAATGTCCAGGCTTACAGTGAAATAAACACATTTAGCGCGAGCTGACAAAGTCTCGGCTTTACCGCCATTACCTGCAACATTAGCTCAAAGTTACACAAATCATCACAATATCACTGTCAACTAACAAAAGTTACTTAACCAAGTACTGACCTGGAAAATAAAGCTAGAGTCTCAGAGCAACGACAGGAGCACTCGGAACTTTCTCCACAAACAGGAAACAGGAAGTTGGTCCACATCAGGCAACCGGAAACGGACTACAGCAGCGCCAAAGGTTCCGCTTAGCTTTCCCCTCTTTACTCAGCAATATTTACACAGGCTACAGCTGACAAATGTCAAATAATTATTGTCTTAATTACCAGAGTATATCTGTGCTGTTAAAGTCACAACATAGGTCTCGGACCGCGGTGAAGTTGGTTTCACGTTGGACGTTGGATATTCACCTCCGTAACTACACCGACAGTTCCCTTTTACTGTGCCCAGCCTGCTCTGTCATGGTGCGGGGAGTACGAGCGAGAAGCCCCGCTCTGAACGCGGGCAGTGTGCACTTAGGGACCGTCAATAAATTTCTATTCCAGTGAATGGCGTTTGTTAAAAAAATGTAATAGCTTCAAGATCAAAAAACCTAGTAATCTGTACTCACTTGAAATAAATAGTGCTAGCCTAGTAATATCATGCACACCTCCTTTTTTCCAGGTTTATCTTTAAATAGATTTTTTTATATATTGTTTGGGTTAGAAATCAAAAATATTTTTCAATAGCTTCCAGGTTATGTGACCTAGTCACTTCAATCTACTTTATATTAGTAGTACTAGCCTAGTAGTATCATGCACACCTCTTTTTTTCCAAGTTTATTACTTAATAGATTTTTTATTATTTTTTGCCTGGCTCTGTGCCCTTTCAGAGCGGGTCAGGGCACAGAGAAACTCCCCAGAGACGCACCGAGGGGCCCACTTCAGTTTACTTCACTCAGGTGATTTACAGATTCATTATAGCTCTGATAATATTCTTCACTCATTCTTATAAAAGTAAGAATAAGTGCGCTAACGGGAGCCTGCTCTGTAAGTCTGCAGTAGGCAGGAAATTAAGGAGGCTACAAAATCATCTCAGCTTCTTCTTCTTCTTCTTCTTCGGTGGTGTTTGTGGCGTTGGTATCCATGCAGTGACATTAGCGCCACCTACAGGAACGTGTAACTTTCCTCAGTGAAGTGTTTCCAGCGTTCAGCACAGTGCTCCCAAACCAAAGCCAGTCCTGTTTCCTGTCCATCTTCCTCAGGTCCTGTGCAGATCTCTCCCTTTTTACCCTGAAGCCCCACTGCTTTTGTTCCAGACCTGCAGGGGCCCCACAAACACATTTATTTACACAAATACTTCTTCTTTTTTCTTTCTATTCCATTTGTTTGGTGTTGAATTTTTAAAATGTATTATTCACAAAGATCATTTTGAAAACCTCCAGACAGAAAATCTACCATAAATTATTATGGCTCCATTTTATATTCATACTTGGAAATGGAAAGGTCCAGTGTTTACTTTTTGTTTTCTGATTATTTTAAGTTGCTTCTTGTTGTTTTAAAGTCACGCCTCTGTGCTTATTTCTCACTGATGTTTATTTGTTCTTTTTTCTTCTTTTTGTTTTTTATTTTGTTCACAGTTCTATATAAAAATTATTTTTTATGTAAACTCTGTTCTGAATTGTTCATGTTATTTTAGTTATTTTAAAAAACTGTCTGTATTTCTTTGTTTAATGTTAGTAATGATGTCCCACAGTGTGTACCTATTGTTTCCTATGTAAATGTGCTTCTGACTGATGTTCCATTTGGTTCACACATCTCTGAAGGAAACTGCTGTTTTCTCTCTGATCCTGTTACTGTACAAGTTTGATTTCCTGTGTTTAATGTGAAGTTTACTGAAGGACAACATAGTTCTGAAATGTGTTTATGTTACTGCAAAATCTTCCTCTGCTGTCACATTCAGGTCATTCTGAAGCTGACATCTGGAGCTCACTGTGTCACAGAATGCCTTTGTATTAATGCCTTTGTGTTGGACACATCCATAAACTCTGTTTTTACTGTTATTGTCTTTTCAAACCTCTTTAAATCACAAGTCATGAGACAAAGTTGTGTTTAGTTTGTTGTAAAAATAAAATATATTCTTATAAATTATAAATCAATCATAAAATGGTCTCATTATGAAAAGAGAATAGATTTAAATCCTTTGCCATTACATTATAACAGTTGTACAGCTGTAGCGACTCAGTTTACCTCTGTATATTCTAAAGCTTCTCAGTCATTGGGCAGTAGGGGGCGGTAATGCGCCACTGAACTGAGGCCGCCCGCTTTCACCGCAGAAGAAAAGGATCCGGGAAACTCGTGGAGGGAAAGTGCAGAGTGGTTTTGAAGCAGCAGAAGCTCTGTCAAATAGTTAAGGTCAGTTGTTTGCAGTTTGTCTCTGGTAGGAATAAGAGCGTTTTTCCTTTGGAATTCGCTGGGGGTTTGTTAGTGTGGTGAGGAAAGTGGGTGAAGCAGTTGTCCTGGGAGCACACCGAAGCCGCAGGTGGGTCTCCGTTTTTACGGTTGCCTTACCGGGCTTTCGGGCTTTGGTGCATAAAACCCCTCCCGAGTACTCGCCTGAAGACTCGGGGGGAGTTTAGTTAGATCACGGTAGGCAGTTAGAGGGACCTGACTGTTTGGTAGCCTAGCAGGTAGCTTTTAGCTTGTCAGGTAGCCTAGCTAGCACGCTAGGTGGCGTGTGTGTTGCCATGGAGACTGAAGACGATGGAGGGGGGCTTCCAGACTAAGATAGGGAGGAAAAGAAAGGGTAGAGCTGGTGGCAGCTTGTCTCAGGATCAGGGGAAGAAGGCAAAGGGGGAGCTTCTAAGGAGCACAAAGTAGATGGATCTAAATAGGGCTGCAACGATTCATCGAGTTATTCGAGTCATTCGATTAGTAAAATGCTTCGAACTCGAAGCTTCGTTTAATGAATGTAAATAAGACTGGAGCATCGCGCTGGGAAATTTGTATGCACGTGTAACCCCTCTAATGTTACTTCTCGCCAGGCTGCAGGAACGAGACCACTCTCCAAGTTTGACAGGATTTAATAATCAGTCTGAAGTCACAAAATATTACCAGCGATTGTTAAGGTGGTGACTGGCCTCAGCTTCTGCCCCTAAACAATGACATTAAACACAAATGAACATTGTAAGTGTTACAGGACGTTCACTTTACACTGTGTTTATCACAGCAGGTACACTCCCTGTCAGGATAACTGCAGGTTACAGAGAACTTATAACATGATCAAACACAATTATTATGGACATTAATTAAAAACAAACTCTTAAATTACATAAAAACAAATAAAACAAATTTAGTGAAGTGTACCATTTTATAAAAAAACATTAATCAGAGAGCCCAACTATTTACAAACCGTTGTCATGTCTCTCAGCAGCAGAAGGGGAGGAGCTGAGGGGCGTTGCCACGGTAACCACCATCACCAGTTAATAAGGCGTTGAAATAAAATGGGGGGAATTGCAACTGATATAAAAAGTACAGAAAAACAGACCACGTTTTGACGACATTCAACACAAAATAACCTTGTTACACACGGAACCAAGTTTCTGCTCGGTTAATGCACAACACACAGCGACAGTGAGGCTGGGGCTGGGCTATAAACTGAATACATTTGAGTTGTAGTTCGCATTTTAAATGTAGATATAAACTACGTAGAGAACAGCAGCTTGGTGAAAGAGGTTTTAGAGGAAACGGCTAATGCTACAGCTAACGCACAGGCTAATGCTACAGCTAACGCACAGAGCAGCTTAAATACTGACTCTGGAGACTCTGCAGACCACAAAAACACTAATAATCAAAGAGAAAGTATTCTTATTACCTCTGTAAAACCTTTGTTCAGTAGGTGGCAGCAAACAAAATGAACTGCGCAACCCACTGCGTAACTTTGTTTATGTAGCTATGCTAATTAGCCGTGTGGTCTTTAACAGGCCCCTGGTGTATAAATGATAACAGATATCACTTTTAGAAACAGAGAGGGTCACAACTAAAATACTTTTTATACTGTGAGGAGAATGCACCTCTGCAGCTTTTGCATTGTTTTGTAAAGGCATTTACAAATATTCTGATTAAATATATAATTAGTATATAATAATATAGCCTAGTAAGTAAGTATATAATTAGTAGACCATATCATAATGTATAATAATAAAACCTACATTTACAAAGCTATTTGCAATGTAATGCATTAAAATGTGAAAAAACACTTGTTAATGTTAGACTGACAGATTCACAGATGTGCATTAAAATGTGTCACTTTTTAAAATATGCAGACACAAGAGTATCTCTTATTCCATTACTCCATTACCAAAATAATCGATAGCTGCAGCCCTAGATCTAAAGAACATAAAGTCATTTTCAAACTAATGGATGGGCAGCTTAGTTTCAGCTTGTTTAATCCCATCCTTGCTAAAACGGTGAAGGATGAACTGGGAGAGGTCAAAAGTGCTCACATTTTGTCAGATGGGAAGTTGCTTATTGTATGAACCTCTGTGGAACAGGTGATGCAGCTGTCTCTTTAAAGACCAGATGTGAAAAGCAAATTGAAGGAGATAGGGAGGAAAAGAAAGGGTAGAGCTGGTGGCAGCTTGTCTCAGGATTCAGGGGAAGAAGGCAAAGGGGGAGGATCGAGTTATTCGAGTCATTCGATTAGTAAAATGCTTCGATTAACATTCTTTGAACTCGAAGCTTCGTTTAATTAATGTAGATAAGACCGGCGCATAGCGCTGGGAACTTTGCACGGAACCAAGTTTCTGCTCGGTTAATGCACAACACACAGCGACAGTGAGGCTGGGGCTGGGCTATAAACTGAATACATTTGAGTTGTAGTTCGCATTTTAAATGTAGATATAAACTACGTAGAGAACAGCAGCATCGTGAAAGAGGTTTTAGAGGAAACGGCTAATGCTACAGCTAACGCACAGAGCAGCTTAAATACTGACTCTGGAGACCCTGCAGACCACAAAAACACTCTTTTACTGTGTTTGCTTTGATTTCTTTTCGTTGTGTGTCTTTTATATTTTATGGACCTTACTCAGTCTGCAGTGAAGTCTATCTATACACAAACCAATGTTCCTAATCCCTCCTGTAGGTGGCAGCACACTCTTAGTTCAGTTTGGAGTGACAGACAGGAGCAGCACCACAGAGACCAAACCATGTAGTGCTCTAAATGTAGAGAGTGAAAATAGATATAGAACCATTAAAAGCTTTAAAATGTCCATTTAGAAGCTTTAATGCCACAATAATGCTGAGAAATGTCCCATATTTTGGTTCAGGGCCACATTGAGGAGCTTGTACTGGGGAGAGCTAAGTTCTGGGGTTGTATAAACGAGGAACAGAATAAAAATCAGTCATATGTCTAAATAAATGAGTGTGAAGCCTTCTATGGAGCACACACTTGCACTGAGAGGAGTTCTGGAAGTGTGAGAAGCTGAAGTTAGTTGTTCTAAACGTGTGGCCCCATTAGCAGACACAGAACTCAAAGCCTCTGACGTCGCTCCTGTCTCATGCACTGTTTTTGTTTTTCACAGCTGACAAAGTTTTGAGTTGGACCAGAACCAGAAGGGGCCAAATAAAAGCAGCTGATTCAAAAATGGTAAGGAGACTTTTAATGAATGTGGTGTTAGACTGATAGTGCTGTGTGTAGTTTTTGTATGAGCCCAGCTTCATGCTGCTCTCTCTGTGTCACTGTTGGTTTTGTGAAGAGTTTATCCTGGTCCTTAACCTCAAGTGAAGTTTGAAATAAAATGTTGCCCTCAGTTAAATTTCTGACCCATCACTCGTCGTTATGTTGAGTACATTTGGGTTTATTCAGTTTTAAAGCTCAGGGTGAGTGTGTTAACGTACGGATATGAAACTCCAGAGATTTACTGAATGTCTCTCTCAGCTCTTTTCCATGATTTCCTGTCTCTACTCCATTCAGTAACAAAACAGGAACAGGTCTGACTCACTGCAGTGAACCAAGCTCCTGCTCTGGTTGTGCAGACACTTCCTCCCAGAGCGCCCCCCACAGGAGCTGCGAGGGACAGGGTAGATGTGCTGTCGATGTGCTAGTCTGTTGTGGTGAGGGAGCTGAGCTGAGAGACAAAGCTCTCACTTTACCGCTCAATCTATTCTATATTCCCACTGTCACCAAGACCTTGGATACAAGCAGTTCACTTTAAGATAGAGTGAGGAGCTCTGTCACCTGGGGAGAGGGAAGTCTGAGTGTCTCTGCTTAGACTGCTGCCCTGGATAAACTGGATGTGTCTGTATTTTACACTAATGAATAATTCTGTTGTGTGTTTTAACAGGAAGAAGTTAACGATGTCCCCAAAGCTAAAGGAACTTCTGTAGAGAAACTGCACAGCTGTGAGCAGTGTGGGAAGTCATTCAGCAAAAAGTCAAGACTAACACTGCACCAGAGACTTCACACAGGAGAAAAACTATTCTGCTGTGACCAGTGTGACAAGAAATTTACTACAAAACAAGACCTCATTAAACATACACGTGTTCACACAGGAGAGAGACCCTACTCCTGTGACCTGTGTGGAGTGTCATTCAAGCAAAAGGAAGCTCTAAAAAAACACACACTCATACACACAGGAGAGAGACCACACAGCTGCGATGAATGTGGTAAAAGTTTTGGACATTTATCGAGCTTACAACAACACCAACTCATTCACAAGGGAGACAAGAGTCATCGCTGTGACGAATGTGGAAAGGCCTTTCTGGATAAAAAAAGATTAAAACAGCACAAACTCATTCACACTAAAGGAAGCTTCTTTTGTGATCAGTGTGGAAAATGTTTTAACCACAAGGTCTCTCTGACACTACACAGTCGACTCCATACTGGACGTGATTTGTTCTACTGTGAAACATGTGGCAAAGTCTTTCCTACACAACATCGTTTAGCAAGACATAAAAACTCCCATTCGACAGCTCGACCTCACAGCTGCAGCCAGTGTAGGAAAATATTTAAAACTGCTCTGGCACTCAAACAGCATGTGGAAAGCTACCATGAGAAAAAACGGTACAAGTGTGAGCAATGCGGCAAGTCTTTTACCCAAAAGAATAATCTGAAAGTCCATCAGAACTTTCATACAGGGGAAAAACAATTCTCTTGTGATCAGTGTGGGAATGTATTTTTTTAAGACAAGGAGTCTGAAGCGTCACGAGCACATCCACACTGGAGAGAGACCCTTCACCTGTGAACTCTGTGGAATGTCTTTCTCACAAGCAGGGAATTTCAATAAGCGTAAACTTGTACACACAGGAGAACACATTTGTGATGAGTGTGGGCAGTCATTTGGTTTATTAGGCACTTTGAACCGACATAAACAGACTCGTGCCAAAACCTCATCGATGTGATCAGTGTAGAAGAGCATTTACTCGTCCTGAGGAATTAAAAACTCACCTTCAAACTCACTCTGAAACAAACTCTGTTAAACAGCAAAACAAGCCAAAGCCATTTGTGTGTGACCAGTGTGGCAGGAGCTTCAAATGTAAAAGTTATTACAATAAGCATTACCGTGTTCACAGCAAGGAGCAGCTCTTTCCATGCGACCAGTGTGACAAGATCTACTTCAGACCTGACTCCTTTAAAGCCCACCTGCGTTCCCACGCTAAAGAGAAGCAACGTGAGGCGACTCGGCACAAAACACTGAAACACAAGAGCGTTCAGAACGAGCAGAAATCTGGAGACGAAGCAGCGGAGTCCTCCTCAGACAAGATCCCACTGAAACAACTGGAAATCCGGCTTCACAGAATCCAAATGTGAGAGGATCCAAACACTGTAACTGTAGCTGAAGCTGGAGACAGTGGGTTTTGACAGACTCTAGTGGCAAAATCACAATGAACACATTTAGTATTAGGTGGGACCAGAGCGCAGACCTCCGCCAAGGCTTCATAAAAAATAATAAGTGAGTTGTTCCTTTGCTGTAACCTGGTAAAAGCCGCTGGTCTGCATCATACACAGTGTAGAACCATCTGGAGGCTCCTGTGGGCTTTGTAAAGGGGCGGGACTTTCAGGAGAATACTTGGAGCTGATTGGATGAAGCTCCAGCCAGTGACCGTCTACCATGATGTGTTTTAGCCAAGATGGATTTTTGTGAGTTTGTGATTAGTGAACTTGGCCCTATCTCACAATGGAACAGAATCCTTTAACCATTTCTGACCATTCCTGGAAATGTCCTAAAAACCTTTAAATGTTCAGTCGTCTTCTTGTTAACAGACTAAGAACTAAAAAGTTTCTAACTGTTCTGAGGGCGACATTTAACCTGTTCACTGCTTTATTTTCTTCTGAGAATTTTTTTTTTTTTTTTTTTTTTTTGTTAACACAGTTTCACTTTTTTGTAAATAAAATGTTATTAAGTTTTAACTTTAACACAAACAAATATAAATGACACAAACAATACAGCACAGGTTAAACAAAACAGCATGAGTTTATTACTTAATGTACTTTCAAAACAGAGCAGAAATTCAGATTTTGACTTTTGTTTTTTTCCTCTAATAAAAGTCAAAAATGTATCCCAGATGTGTAAATATGATTCCTTTCTGTGATGTAGTTTAGCTATTGAAATCAGTTATAATCATCAATTGCTAATGCTAAAGTTAAAATTAAGTTTGCCAATGCGCCTCATATAATTTGCCCGAGTTTAGGCTCTGTGTGTGAATCAGTAAAGTTCTTAGATTATGACTCCCCATGTATTCATCTTGAGATATCAATTTTATCATTATCCTTATGATTCAGATAATATGTACTGATGTGTGTTGCTTAACACTAGTTACTGTGTGTTCTCCTTCTTTAGTCATCTTTAGTGTCGTGCCAGTTCATGCTAAGTTTAACGTCATTGTACTCCTTGCTTTAAGATATATATTGTTTTGCCGATGAGCAGGCGCCCTGTCAGATGTTAGTGTTTGTACTCGGTCCATTCTATCCAGTCAGTGTGGGGCAGCTTCAAAAGGCTCAGCTTGACCCAAAACCAGATTTATGTTATCAGGCCAGTGTCCAGTATCCACTCTGTTGATAGCCAGAACAGACTTACTGTTCCAAAACCACAAGATATGTATAGAATGGACTTTAGTCATAAATTTGTCATTCTTGTGCTTTCCTTTTACTATAAAAGCTGTGAAAACCTTGAACGGGAGCACTCGGTGTCATCCTCAGACTGGAAGAGCTCTCTCTCTGAGAGATGCTTAGATCGGTGGCAGAGCTACGTCAACAGGTGCTCCGGTCTCCACACTGAATTCTGTTTTTGATTTACCATTATATTTAGCTCTATGCATTATTTTTTAATCCTGTCAATTTGTATTTTTGATCCTGTTGATCTTCAATAAATTTGGGCAGCATTTTGAAAAACATCTTCCTGGTGCTCAGTGTCAGTTTTTGACAGAGAACACGCTACAGGAACCTTCTGATCCAAGAGGTCTAACTTGCTAAACTTAACTTAAAAATCCTGTACTTCACTGCCAAGTGCCATGGAAACTAACAGCGAGCTGCACTTCCTTTCACAATATTCTTTTCATTTATTTTGTTAATTTGATAACTTTTTCATATTCTTGCTTGATCTAATGTGTAGTCTTACTTTGTGTACTCGCTTCAGTACAGAGACATTTTGGACAATTCTGGGTTTCCAGCTTTGGCATATTTTAATTCATTGTGCTTACACTCTTAAACTTGGTGCAATGCTCATCAGTTCTAACACCTTTACAAATACAAACATACAGTGGATCTGTATAAAAGGAGACACCACTGCAATATTAATAATGTTAATATTATTTTTTGTATTTCAGTGAAAAACGTACTGAGACTGCCAGACTTATTACGAGTTAAAAAAATCACTGTTTCTCAATCTCCAACATTTATTTTTTAGATGAATGTCATTGTTTTTACAGTACTCACCATTAGAATCTGCCTTATCCTACAGTCACTAGATGGCTCTCTTTTTTGGTTTATTTGATTTGGTTTAGGTTATTGTTCTTATTTGTCAGTTATGTGTACTTTTGTTTCTCCTGTGTGTTGTATGAGAATGTTTTTTGTCAGATGGCCGCCGGTTGCGTCATGGATGGATTATTAGACCTAATAATACATCCATGGTTGCCATGGCCACTCGAGTGTTTTTATCTCTATGGAAACCGCTGCCCTTCCATAGATATGAACAGGAGAGAGCGCGCTCTGTGTTGTCAGGTGCGACGCCGTGGCGGCCATCTTTGGTCGGAAACAGCTTAATGTGTGTTCAAAACAAAGCCAGAGATTTATTCAGCTTTTTATCGTCCCAGTAAAAAAACAACAAAACCAGGAAAATAAAGAATGGTAAGTCATTGCACATTATTTTAATCTTCTAAACGAGTTAGTTTAGTTAAGATGGTAATCAATGAATTAAAAGTTAAAAGCTATGCCCAGTGAAGAAAACAAAAGAAGCATTTGTGTTTGTTGTAATGTCTGTAAAATAACAACATTAACTTATGACAAAAAACGACTGTATGTTTAATTGTGTTCAGGCTTGGTTAATCCTCCATTATCTGTTTAAAACAGTTTAATGGCTTCAACAAACTAGTGCTGTAGTACACAGTAGCGGCCACATGAGGGCGCCCTGTACCGCCTAATGAAACGTAAACAGCTTTGGTCTTTATACGATTTTAGACACAACATTAGAGATCCTGAACTGTAGTTTTCATTAACTGTTAACCCTAATAATAAACACATTTAGATGAAACATTCCTGACTTAGCAAGAGGCTAATAACGTTAGCACAAACCGTACATTAGCATTAGCATTAGCATTAGCACCAGTGTCGTGTTAGAGCTCATGTTTAGGCTGCTGTCTAAATGTGATCAAGCGTTTTGCTGTGAGAAACTGCACTTTTAACTTCACAAATATATTCTTAATGGTAAGCACACGTTTGCTATTTGTAACAAATCAAAGAGCTCTAAAATCTGTTTTAGAAAATGCGTGAAATGTGATGTTTGCTAGAGCTCTGAATCCATTGATTCTACTGTGAGTAGCTCTGAGTGGGCTCCAAAGATGGCGACCGTAACGGCACCGCTTCAATCGGCAACAGCAGCGAACGCGGTATCTCCTGTTCATATCTATGCTCGCCTTCAGCTCCGGAGGAACAAAGCTGACCTGAGATCAGTGTCAGACAGAGTGGGAACACCGGGGCAGAGCTGTCAGCCGTCAGTAAAGAACACGCAGCCTCTGGCCTCTTGTCGTAGGGACGGAGTTGTACCAACAGCCAGAATAAGACTGGGACACTGTGCTCTTGCAGCTTGTTTATTTAAAACAGGTAAGGCCCTGATGGCTATGGCACCGTGCAGGGGCGGAGCCAGGCTTTTTTTACTATTATTTATTATTATTATAGAACTAATACAAAAATGTGAATAATCTTCTGTTGTGAAGCCAGTTATTTGGAGTCAGAGAGCTTTTTATGGTTTGAGGAAGTTAGGAGCTGAGCCCTGAGGTCTGCAGCTCACAGGAGAGCAGCTCCTGACTCACAGGGGTTAGGTATGGAACTCATTTACAGGAAAAATCTATATAACACACAATATTTGCTGTATCCTGGTGCAAGTGTTGTAGCTGACTATAGAGTGAGTAAAACAATCAGTCCTCCAGGATTTTGTGGGCACTTTTTGTGATTGTTGCTAAAATGCCTGCTTTTCTGGGGAATTTCCTAAAAGTTGCGATTTTCTTTTGTCTATAATTCACAGGTAAAAGGCTTTTTCTTAAAAATATTAGCTAGAACTATAAAAACTAACAAAATCTGTTTGTAAACATATGTGAGGTTGTAATAATGTAATTAAAAATAGCTGTATTTGAACAGACCAAGCGTACTACTTTATTAAATGATATTGCTGTGTTATTAGGCTGTTTTTTTGGGCTGTTACTCTGCCTCTGATTGTGTTCCTCTCAGATCTTCTCTGGTGATTCCTGTTGTGTGCTGTAGAACATCCAGTCATTAAAAAACAGAGGAAGTTTGCTGTGCTGTAGGTTTTCAGGAAGGTTTTTAGCCTGCAACATTAACGTTTAAAGAACAATGACCTCAAACTTCATTGTTGTCTAAATACGCTGCCCATTCAACTTTTTAGGCAACTATATCACCATGGCAACGCAGACAGCTTTTCAGAGCGACACCAGACAAAAATAGAAAGTAGTGCGTAGGTCTCCTCCTTCAGTCCCATCCACACCGCTGCTGCTGCTGAGCTCCTGCCACCTCTGTGGCTCCGCCTCCGGCTGCATCACCGGAGCGCTGCTGCTGAGAGAAGCTGCTCTGCTCGGAACAGGGACGGCCCACAGACAGCGGGAAGTGCAGCAAAATCAAGTTTTAAAGGAAAATCTCGGCGATAATTGGCTAAAGTTGTGGAAAAGTTGCGGAGTATTTGTGGGGTTTGCTTGATTTTGCGTTAATAATTGCCATCGCAACATTGCGAAATCCTGGAGGGACTGAACAATGTGCAGTTTTCTGTGGCCTGTGTGTAGTCTGTGGGAGAGCTGAACTGTCTGGAAGCATGTTGTTGTTCATTAGTGCAATGTGTTTTTAATACAACAATCTCCTTTTTTATATACATAGGTGTAACAATTCTCAAACTGAATTAACAAAAGAAGTTCAGATAAATAAATAGAAAAAAAATAAAAATGGTTTACCTTAATTCATACAAATTTGTTTCACAAAAATGTACAAAAAGCAAAAACATAAATACAAACAAAAACATGGGTATTATTGTTTATACTGAGGTTGAGGTATTATAGGCTTCTATGGTTTTAATTTCTTTTTTTATTGTTGCTCTTTTGTAGAGTTTTCATTTATTGATTTATATGGATTATAAATTCTTTGATGTAAACTCCTGACCTGAGGCGAGACTCTGTCGGGGCTTTTCCACTCGGACGGAACGGGACGGAGGTTTGGGGGTGTTTCCACTTCCCAAAGCGTTCCAAAGCGTTCCCAAAAAGCATTGTAAACGTTCTACTGTTGGCACCGTTTCAGGACGGGGTCCAGCTCGGTTAAGCGTCTGGAACGGTTAGAGGTGGGCTCTGCTGCGAGCTGATTGGACGAGGGAGTTGTTCAGTGGAGAATACGCACTGGAGAAAAAACAACAAGCCACAGGACAGAAATAAAAGGGAAAATGTTATTTTTAATCAAGCGCTTACTTGTCCTTGTGATAAACAGCCGTATTCAGAGAGGACGAGTTAAATGTTGAGGCCACTTTTCCTAAAAAAATAAAGCTAACGGATATTAGTAACAGCTGTTTCCGATTTAGCGAAGTACAGGAAGCGAAGTCTGGTTTTCTGAAGCTAATCCAGCTTTAGCTCCAGCCTCACACCGACACACACCAGGATTTACCCCCCTCCTTTTACTTCTGCAAACAAATTCTCTTCAAACCCAAAGACAGCTGACCATGTTTATGTCATTTCTTCTTTGTGTGTGGTTTGTCTCTTGCACTCTCTAAAGATAATCATTACTAATTTGTCTTAAACCTGGTTCAGTTCTGGTTTAGTTCTGGTTTAGTCCTGGTTTAGACCTGGTTTAGTCCTGGTTTAGTCCTGGTCTAGTCCTGGTTTAGACCTGGTTTAGACCTGGTTTAGACCTGGTTTAGTCCTAGTTTAGTCCTGGTTTAGACCTGGTTTAGTCCTGGTTTAGTCCTGGTTTAGACCTGGTTTAGACCTGGTTTAGTCCTGATTTAGTCCTGATTTAGACCTGGTTTAGTCCTGGTTTAGTCCTGGTTTAATCCTGGTTTAATCCTGGTTTAGACCTGGTTTAGTCCTTGTTTAGTCCTGGTTTAGTCCTGGTTTAATCCTGGTTTAATCCTGGTTTAGACCTGGTTTAGTCCTTGTTTAGTCCTGGTTTAGTCCTGGTTTAGACCTGGTTTAGACCTGGTTTAGACCTGGTTTAGTCCTGGTTTAATCCTGGTTTAATCCTGGTTTAGACCTGGTTTAGTCCTGGTTTAGTCCTTGTTTAGTCCTGGTTTAGTCCTGGTTTAGTCCTGGTTTAGTCCTTGTTTAGTCCTGGTTTAGACCTGGTTTAGACCTGGTTTAGACCTGGTTTAGACCTGGTTTAGACCTGGTTTAGACTTGGTTTAGACCTGGTTTAGTCCTAGTTTAGTCCTGGTTTAGACCTGGTTTAGTCCTGGTTTAGTCCTGGTTTAGACCTGGTTTAGACCTGGTTTAGTCCTGATTTAGTCCTGATTTAGACCTGGTTTAGACCTGGTTTAGACCTGGTTTAGTCCTGGTTTAGTCCTGGTTTAGACCTGGTTTAGACCTGGTTTAGTCCTGATTTAGTCCTGATTTAGACCTGGTTTAGACCTGGTTTAGACCTGGTTTAGTCCTGGTTTAGTCCTGGTTTAGGCCTGGTTTAGTCCTGGTTTAGGCCTGGTTTAGTCCTGGTTTAGACCTGGTTTAGACCTGGTTAAGACCTGGTTTAGTCCTGGTTTAGTCCTGGTTTAGACCTGGTTTAGTCCTGGTTTAGTCCTGGTTTAGACCTGGTTAGACCTGGTTTAGACCTGGTTTAGTCCTGGTTTAGGCCTGGTTTAGTCCTGGTTTAGGCCTGGTTTAGTCCTGGTTTAGTCCTGGTTTAGGCTTGGTTTAGTCCTGGTTTAGACCTGGTTTAGACCTGGTTTAGTCCTTGTTTAGACCTGGTTTAGACCTGGTTTAGTCCTGGTTTAGTCCTGGTTTAGACCTGGTTAGACCTGGTTTAGACCTGGTTTAGTCCTGGTTTAGACCTGGTTTAGTCCTGGTTTAGTCCTGGTTTAGTCCTGGTTTAGACCTGGTTTAGTCCTGGTTTAGACCTGGTTTAGTCCTGGTTTAGACCTGGTTTAGACCTGGTTTAGACCTGGTTTAGTCCTGGTTTAGACCTGGTTTAGACCTGGTTTAGTCCTGGTTTAGTCCTGGTTTAGTCCTGATTTAGACCTGGTTTAGTCCTGGTTTAGTCCTGGTTTAGACCTGGTTTAGACCTGGTTTAGTCCTGGTTTAGACCTGGTTTAGATCTGGTTTAGACCTGGTTTAGTCCTGGTTTAGACCTGGTTTAGTCCTGGTTTAGACCTGGTTTAGTCCTGGTTTAGACCTGGTTTAGACCTGGTTTAGACCTGGTTTAGACCTGGTTTAGACCAAGGTGTGAACACGTGTTTTCATATTTTTGATTCTGCAAATCTGTGGAGTTAATGTTGCAGAAATTTGACCCCAAATTCTTAATTGCGCCCATTTGAAATTCATTATCAAAATGTAAACAGATATTTTTGAGTACTTTGAAAACGTAAGTATTTTTTAAAGTACATACTTCAGTACTTTAACTCTAGTAATGATTTGACGAATAAAGCTGAGTACTTTGTCCACCACTGGACCTTACTCAGTCTGCAGTGAAGTCTATCTATACACAAACCAATGTTCCTAATCCCTCCTGTAGGTGGCAGCACACTCTTAGTTCAGTTTGGAGTGGCAGACAGGAGCAGCACCACAGAGACCAAACCATGTAGTGCTCTAAATGTAGAGAGTGAAAATAGATATAAAAGTATTAAAAGCTTTAAAATGTCCATTTAGAAGCTTTAATGCCACAATAATGCTGAGAAATGTCCCATATTTTGGTTCAGGGCCACATTGAGGAGCTTGTACTGGGGAGAGCTAAGTTCTGGGGTTGTATAAACGAGGAACAGAGTAAAAATCAGTCATATGTCTAAATAAATGAGTGTGAAGCCTTCTATGGAGCACACACTTGCACTGAGAGGAGTTCTGGAAGTGTGAGAAGCTGAAGTTAGTTGTTCTAAACGTGTGGCCCCATTAGCAGACACAGAACTCAAAGCCTCTGACGTCGCTCCTGTCTCATGCACTGTTTTTGTTTTTCACAGCTGACAAAGTTTTGAGTTGGACCAGAACCAGAAGGGGCCAAATAAAAGCAGCTGATTCAAAAATGGTAAGGAGACTTTTAATGAATGTGGTGTTAGACTGATAGTGCAGTGTGTAGTTTTTGTATGAGCCCAGCTTCATGCTGCTCTCTCTGTGTCACTGTTGGTTTTGTGAAGAGTTTATCCTGGTCCTTAACCTCAAGTGAAGTTTGAAATAAAATGTTGCCCTCAGTTAAATTTCTGACCCATCACTCGTCGTTATGTTGAGTACATTTGGGTTTATTCAGTTTTAAAGCTCAGGGTGAGTGTGTTAACGTACGGATATGAAACTCCAGAGATTTACTGAATGTCTCTCTCAGCTCTTTTCCATGATTTCCTGTCTCTACTCCATTCAGTAACAAAACAGGAACAGGTCTGACTCACTGCAGTGAACCAAGCTCCTGCTCTGGTTGTGCAGACACTTCCTCCCAGAGCGCCCCCCACAGGAGCTGCGAGGGACAGGGTAGATGTGCTGTCGATGTGCTAGTCTGTTGTGGTGAGGGAGCTGAGCTGAGAGACAAAGCTCTCACTTTACCGCTCAATCTATTCTATATTCCCACTGTCACCAAGACCTTGGATACAAGCAGTTCACGTTAAGATAGAGTGAGGAGCTCTGTCACCTGGGGAGAGGGAAGTCTGAGTGTCTCTGCTTAGACTGCTGCCCTGGATAAACTGGATGTGTCTGTATTTTACACTAATGAATAATTCTGTTGTGTGTTTTAACAGGAAGACGTTAACGATGTCCCCAAAGCTAAAGGAACTTCTGTAGAGAAACTGCACAGCTGTGAGCAGTGTGGGAAGTCATTCAGCTACAAGTCAGGACTAACACATGCACCAGAGACTTCACACAGGGGAAAAATCTATTCTGCTGTGACCAGTGTGACAAGAAATTTACTACAAAACAAGAGCTCATTAGACATACACGTGTTCACACAGGAGAGAGACCCTACTCCTGTGACCTGTGTGGAGTGTCATTTAAGCTAAAGGAAGCTCTAAAGAAACACACAGTCGTACACACAGGAGAGAGGCCACACAGCTGCGATGAATGTGGTAAAAGGTTTGGACAATTATCGAGCTTACAACTACACCAACTCATTCACAAGGGAGACAAGAGTCATCGCTGTGATGAATGTGGAAAGGCCTTTCTGAATAAAAGTAAATTAAAAGAGCACAAAATTACTCACACTAAAAGAAGCTTCCCTTGTGATGAGTGTGGAAAATGTTTTCTCAGGAAGTACACTCTGACAATACACAGTCGACTCCATACTGGACATGATCTGGTCTACTGTGAAACATGTGGCAAAGCCTTTCCTACGCTAGATCGTTTAGCATTACATGAAAATTCCCATTCAACAGCTTGACCTCATGCCTGCAGTCAGTGTGGGAAAACATTTAAAGCTGCTAATGGTCTAAAATGGCATGTGCAAAGTTTCCATGAGAATAAACGGTACAAGTGTGAGCAGTGCGACAAGTCTTTTACTGACAAGAGTTATCTGAAAGCCCATCAAAACATTCATACAGGGGAAAACCAATTATCATGTGAGCAGTGTGGGAAAGTGTTTATTTATAAGCAGAATCTGAAGATTCATGAGCGTATGCACACCAGAGAGACCCTTCACTTGTGAACTCTGTGGAATGTCTTTCTCACAAGCAGGGAGTTTAAAAAAGCACACACTCGTGCACATCTGGAGACGAAGCAGCGGAGTCCTCCTCAGACAAGATCCCACTGAAACAACTGGAAATCCGGCTTCACAGAATCCAAATGTGAGAGGATCCAAACACTGTAACTGTAGCTGAAGCTGGAGACAGTGGGTTTTGACAGACTCTAGTGGCAAAATCACAATGAACACATTTAGTATTAGGTGGGACCAGAGCGCAGACCTCCGCCAAGGCTTCATAAAAAATAATAAGTGAGTTGTTCCTTTGCTGTAACCTGGTAAAAGCCGCTGGTCTGCATCATACACAGTGTAGAACCATCTGGAGGCTCCTGTGGGCTTTGTAAAGGGGCGGGACTTTCAGGAGAATACTTGGAGCTGATTGGATGAAGCTCCAGCCAGTGACCGTCTACCATGATGTGTTTTAGCCAATTACAGCAGCGACTCATGACGTAACCAAACAAACCACTTCTAGTGTAAAATAATGTAATGAAAACGTAGAGGATTGTTGCTTTGTGTAAATATAGCAACATCTGTGTCTTCATGTTGTTAACTGGGGCTGACAGCCTCTGGTCGTTGAGTCGATTAATCACTGAGTTAGGTCCTGTTCCACTAAAATGTTATTGATCCATTTGTGTCAAGAACTGACTAAAGCTAGTTTTGATTATTACTTGACAACTTTAGTTTTTTCATTTTATTTTGGATATTTTTAGATAATAGTTTTGTAACGATATGGTTATTATAAAGATGTTTTTTTTTTTATTCCTATAAGACAACTATAACTGCAACTGTTTACAATGGGAAAAAATGATTATAGTGAAAACAGTAATATTAGAAATTTCAGTGTTAAAATAAAACCACATCTGTCTTTTTGTAAGTATTTTTTGTTTTTATTGAAATAAAATTTTAGGTTCAATTCTGTCTGTGCTCTGTCTGCTGGACATAATCAACCCCGGCTGCAATGCTCGATTTTAAAGTAAATGTTACTTATTTTTGGCTCATGTATTGTTCTAAATATCATTCTTGAATTGGATCAAAACTTTTCTATTCAATATGTATTTTATTGTTGCAAGAACGTATTGGTACAGCTACATTAGCTAACAATATACAGTTAGGTCCATAAGTATTTGGACACTGACACAAGTTTTGTTATTTTAGCTTTTTTATCAAAACTATTCAAAACACAGTTATATAATTCATCTGTGGTTAAAGAGACAGACTCTCAGCTGTAAATTGAGAGTATTCACGTCCAAATCCAAGAAAGGGTTTAGGAATTACAGCTCTTTAATGTGGAGCTGCCTCTTTTGCAGGGGCTCAAAAGTATTTGGACAGTTGTTTCAAAAGCTTTTTCATGGAGCTTTCCCTCAGTAATCCATCATAAACTGAGCAGGTAAAAGGTCTGGACCTGATTCCAGATGTTACATTTGTATTTGAAAGCTGTTTCTGTGAAATCACAACATACAGTCTCTCAATGGAAGTGAACCAGACCATCCTTAGACTGGAGAGAAAAACCCTTCACAACATCCACCTTAGAGTAGGACACTCTCCAGGAAGTAGGTCTATCAGAGTCTAGGTCCACCAGAACCAGAAGACTTCAGGAGAGAAAATACAGAGTTCACCACAAGCTGCAGACTTCATCTCAACAACAGAAAGAACCCAGACCTGGACCAGACTCAGACCTGGACCAGACTCAGACCTGGACCACACTCAGACTCAGACCTGGACCAGACTCAGACCTGGACCACACTCAGACCTGGACCACACTCAGACCTGGACCAGACTCAGACCTGGACCAGACTCAGACCTGGACCAGACTCAGACCTGGACCACACTCAGACCTGGACCACACTCAGACCTGGACCAGACTCAGACCTGGACCAGACTCAGACCTGGACCAGACTCAGACCTGGACCAGACTCAGACCTGGACCACACTCAGACCTGGACCAGACTCAGACCTGGACCACACTCAGACCTGGACCAGACTCAGACCTGGACCACACTCAGACCTGGACCAGACTCAGACCTGGACCAGACTCAGACCTGGACCAGACTCAGACCTGGACCAGACTCGGACCTGGACCAGACCCAGACCTGGACCAGACTCAGACCTGGACCAGACTCAGACCTGGACCAGACTCAGACCTGGACCACACTCAGACCTGGACCACACTCAGACCTGGACCAGACTCAGACCTGGACCACACTCAGACCTGGACCAGACTCAGACCTGGACCACACTCAGACCTGGACCAGACTCAGACCTGGACCAGACTCAGACTCAGACCTGGACCACACTCAGACCTGGACCAACTCAGACCTGGACCACACTCAGACCTGGACCACACTCAGACCTGGACCACACTCAGACCTGGACCACACTCAGACCTGGACCAGACTCAGACCTGGACCACACTCAGACCTGGACCACACTCAGACCTGGACCAGACTCAGACCTGGACCAGACTCAGACTCAGACCTGGACCACACTCAGACCTGGACCAGACTTAGACCTGGACCACACTCAGACCTGGACCAGACTCAGACCTGGACCACACTCAGACCTGGACCACACTCAGACCTGGACCAGACTCAGACCTGGACCACACTCAGACCTGGATCAGACTCAGACCTGGACCAGACTCAGACCTGGACCACACTCAGACCTGGACCAGACTCAGACCTGGACCACACTCAGACCTGGACCAGACTCAGACCTGGACCAGACTCAGACCTGGACCAGACTCAGACCTGGACCAGACTCAGACCTGGATCAGACTCAGACCTGGACCACACTCAGACCTGGACCACACTCAGACCTGGACCACACTCAGACCTGGACCAGACTCAGACCTGGACCACACTCAGACCTGGACCACACTCAGACCTGGACCAGACTCAGACCTGGACCAGACTCAGACCTGGACCACACTCAGACCTGGATCAGACTCAGACCTGGACCAGACTCAGACCTGGACCACACTCAGACCTGGACCAGACTCAGACCTGGACCACACTCAGACCTGGACCACACTCAGACCTGGACCAGACTCAGACCTGGACCAGACCCAGACCTGGACCAGACTCAGACCTGGACCAGACCCAGACCTAGACCAGACTCAGACCTGGACCACACTCAGACCTGGACCAGACTCAGACCTCCTCAGCTCTGACGAGGCCCGGAGCTTTCAAACACCACTGTACTCTGAAGGAGGAGGAGCAGGAGGAGGAGGAGGAGGTGGAGGAGGAGCAGGAGGAGGAGCAGGAGGAGGAGGAGGAGCAGGAGGAGGAGCAGGAGGAGCAGGAGGGGAGGAGGAGGGGGAGGAGGAGCCTGAAATCCACTTCTGGCGAGAGTTGGATGTGATTTTGAGAATGAATGCATGAAAGTGAGTTGTGAACTTTTGTGTGTGGTGCTTGAGCACAGTCTGTGTAAATGAGCTGTTCTTCAGGAGCACACAACATGAGGCACATTCAGCTGTGGTTCTTAGCTTTTATGTCTAAGTTTACACATTATAAAAGTTAAAGTGCCTTCTGTAGCAGCAGATATTGTGCACAATGTCTTTAAAAATATTCTCCTTCACACTGAGCAGTAAAAAGTTTGTCCAGGTCAGAAGTGTGGCGTTAGTTTGTGTTGAACAGAAACAGAGTCAGGAGGAGCAGAGGGAGCAGAGGAGCGTCGCTGCGTTACGTTTCTGACCGGCTCTCTGTCCGTTCACCGCTTTTCCCATCATGCACTGAGCCATGTAGCCCCTGCAGTTGCTCCTGATGCCCTGCAGGGGGCCGGCTCAGGCTGGTCTGTGTTTTTCTTTGTTTTTTTTATTAAAACAAATGAGAAAGTACAAATGAATGCAAGTGGAAGGTTTGTGCAGCCCTGCTGAGATGTTAAACTGCTTCAGTTTCCTGCGCTGGTGACTTTTTGACTCCTGTGGAGATGCGCTGGTCCACGTGCTCCTCACAGATGTTTACTCCAAGATATTTGTAGCTGTGAACTCTCTCCACTGTCTTCCCACAGATGTTTAACGGTGTGTGTTGTCTTTTCCCTCGCTCCTTCCTGAAATCCACCACAGTCTCCTTGGTTTTGGAGACGTTCAGATCCAGGTTATTGTCTTTACACCAGTTTGTCAGCAGAGCAGCCTCGTCAAAGCCTCAGCGCTCCTTTGGGAACAGCGTCCATAACAATGCACAACTCTTTTGGACTCACAGGGATTTGGGGAGAATACAAAAGTTCTGAATAAAAGCTCTGTGTGTCACCTCCTCAAGCTAAGGATGGTTAGTGTAATTTACAAAAGAATACAAGAATGTAAGAACTTTATATTATCTGGAAAATCCTCCCAATGTTCTCAGCGGTCACATCGTCTTCTCTTAAGGCGAGCCTTTTGTGGTCGTTGAAGAGAATGTAACGTCCACAGCAGCGCGTTTATGGAAACAATGTGGAACGTGAAGAAGTGAGCAACGAGGACAAAAGTTAAGACTACATCCAGGTCAGAAAAATTAACTTCCTGAAAATTTGATAGAAGCAAATTTAAATCTGAAAGTAGTGTAATATTCTTGTTTTGAACTTCATAAAAGTAATATACACTATAAAAAACAAAGTAAAGCAGTTCCTGTATTTCTTATTTTTACCAAAAACCAAAGTGGCCTCCTTTTTGAATTTTTGTTTTCAAATAGAAAAATAAATGAACGCGAAAATACACGAACCATTCCCTGGGCAGAAGACAATATACCTTACATACATACAATATAAACATAATAAACATGTACAGCCACAGAAAAATACAACTATATAGTATATCATATAAATATAATACCATTACCTTACGTGCATATGTAATTATTATTACTCATTATTATAAGTTTAAGATGCATATGCTTGACAAACTATTTAGGATCATGATCTTATTTATTCACTGTATACAAATAAAAACACATAGAACAGATATAAACAATAAGAGTTGACAAAAGTCCACCTTGTAAGTGTCTCTTCTCTCTCTCTCTCCTCTGAGTGATACTGGTAAACAACAGAGCTGCAGTCTGCAGAAGTTATGCTCATTACAGCGATTAATCGACCGAAATCCACCAAAGTCTCACACAAACAACTGACTTTACATTAATTACATACAACAGTTACAAAAGATAGCTGTAAAATATATTGTTATCTAACAGAGGTGTATTAATACATTTGTGCAACAATATTGATTAGAATAGTTTTGACTCGATTCAAGAACGATATTGGCTCATTTAGAACAATACGAAACAATTCAACAGCTTCATGTCGATACAATCAATACAGCAACTTTTAGCCAAAAATCAATAAAGTTTACTCTGAAATCCAGCAGAAAGAGTTGAACCTAACATTTTATTTCATTAAAAACACAAACATTACATCAAAAAAGACATATGTGGTTTTATTTTAACGTTCAAATTTCTAATCATTTCATATCATTTTTTTTTTCTATTGTAAATAGTTGCAGTTATCATAGGAATAAAACAAAACACATCTATATAATAACTGTATCATTACAACACTATTATCTAAAAATCACCGCTATCCAAAATAAAATAAAAAACTAAAGTTGATGCAAAGAGTTCTTGACACAAATGGATCAATAACATTTTAGTGGAACAGGACCTAACTCAGTGATTAATCGACTCAACGACCAGAGGCTGTCAGCCCCAGTTAACAACATGAAGACACAGATGTTGCTATATTTACACAAAGCAACAATCCTCTACGTTTTCATTACATTATTTTACACTAGAAGTGGTTTGTTTGGTTACGTCATGAGTCGCTGCTGTAATTGGCTAAAACACATCATGGTAGACGGTCACTGGCTGGAGCTTCATCCAATCAGCTCCAAGTATTCTCCTGAAAGTCCCGCCCCTTTACAAAGCCCACAGGAGCCTCCAGATGGTTCTACACTGTGTATGATGCAGACCAGCGGCTTTTACCAGGTTACAGCAAAGGAACAACTCACTTATTATTTTTTATGAAGCCTTGGCGGAGGTCTGCGCTCTGGTCCCACCTAATACTAAATGTGTTCATTGTGATTTTGCCACTAGAGTCTGTCAAAACCCACTGTCTCCAGCTTCAGCTACAGTTACAGTGTTTGGATCCTCTCACATTTGGATTCTGTGAAGCCGGATTTCCAGTTGTTTCAGTGGGATCTTGTCTGAGGAGGACTCCGCTGCTTCGTCTCCAGATTTCTGCTCGTTCTGAACGCTCTTGTGTTTCAGTGTTTTGTGCCGAGTCGCCTCACGTTGCTTCTCTTTAGCGTGGGAACGCAGGTGGGCTTTAAAGGAAGAGAGTCTGAAGTAGATCTTGCCACACTGGTCGCATGGAAAGAGCTTCTCCTTAGTGTGAATGATGTAATGCTGTTTGTAAACCCTCACACATTTGAAACTCCTGCCACACTGGTCACACACAAATGGCTTTGGCTTGTTTTGCTGTTTAACAGAGTTTGTTTCAGAGTGAGTTTGAAGGTGAGTTTTTAATTCCTCAGGACGAGCAAATGCTCTTCTACACTGATCACATCGATGAGGTTTTGGCACATGAGTCTTTTTATGCTGTCTCAAATGGTCAAATACTGCAAACGACTTTCCACACTCATCACAAATGTGTTTTTTTTCTCCTGTGTGCACAAGTTTATGGGTTTTTAAATGTCCTGTTTGTGAGAAAGACATTCCACAGAGTTCACAGGTGAAGGGTCTCTCTCCAGTGTGGATGAGCTCGTGACGATTCAGAGTCCACTTATTAAAAAATACTTTCCCACACTGATCACAAGAGAATTGTTTTTCCTCTGTATGAAAGTTCTGATGTGCTTTCAGATAACTCTTTTTGATAAAAGACTTGCCGCACTGCTCACACTTGTACCGTTGATTCTCATGGTAGCTTTCCACATGCCGTTTGAGTGCCAGAGCAGTTTTAAATGTTTTCCCACACTGGCTGCAGCTGTGAGGTTGAGCTGTCGAATGGGAGTTTTCATGTGATGCTAAACAATGTATCGTAGGAAAGACTTTGCCACACGTTTCACAGTAGAACAGATCATGTCCAGTATGGAGTCGACTGTGTCTTGTCAGAGACTCCTTGTGGTTAAAACATTTTCCACACTCATCACAAGAGAAGCTTCTTTTAGTGTGAGTGAGTTTGTGCCGTTTTAATCCTCTTTTATCCGGAAAGGCCTTTCCACATTTGTCACAGCGATGACTCTTGTCTCCCTTGTGAATGAGTTGGTGTAGTTTTAAGTTCGATAATCGTCTAAAACTTTTATCACATTCATCGCAGCTGTGTGGTCTCTCTCCTGTGTGTATGAGTGTGTGATTGTTTAAAGCTCCCTTTTGCTTGAATGACACTCCACACTGGTCACAGGAGTAGGGTCTCTCTCCTGTGTGAACACGTGTATGTGTAATGAGCTGATGTTTTGTAGTAAATTTCTTGTCACACTGGTCACAGCAGAATAGATTTTCCCCTGTGTGAAGTCTCTGGTGCTGTGTTAGTCCTGACTTGTAGCTGAATGACTTCCCACACTGCTCACAGCTGTGCAGTTTCTCTCCAGAAGTTCCTTTAGCTTTGGGGACATCGTTAACTTCTTCCTGTTAAAACACACAACAGAATTATTCATGAGTGTAAAATACAGACACATCCAGTTTATCCAGGGCAGCAGTCTAAGCAGAGACACTCAGACTTCCCTCTCCCCAGGTGACAGAGCTCCTCACTCTGTCTTAAAGTGAACTGCTTGTATCCAAGGTCTTGGTGACAGTGGGAATATAGAATAGATTGAGCGGTAAAGTGAGAGCTTTGTCTCTCAGCTCAGCTCCCTCACCACAACAGACTAGCACATCGACAGCACATCTACCCTGTCCCTCGCAGCTCCTGTGGGGGGCGCTCTGGGAGGAAGTGTCTGCACAACCAGAGCAGGAGCTTGGTTCACTGCAGTGAGTCAGACCTGTTCCTGTTTTGTTACTGAATGGAGCAGAGACAGGAAATCATGGAAAAGAGCTGAGAGAGACATTCAGTAAATCTCTGGAGTTTCATATCCGTACGTTAACACACTCACCCTGAGCTTTAAAACTGAATAAACCCAAATGCAGCATTGCAAGTGCAACATTTTATTTCAGATTTGAATCATTCTACACAAAACATACGACCAGTGACACAGAGACAGAAGCATAAAGCTGGGCTCAGACAGATGTTTTCTCCAGAACATGTGTTTTATGTTGGAGTCTGTTTAGACAGGAAGGGGTTGCTATTGACTGGAGCAGGGTTTCCGTTAGCCGGCGTATGCCTGCTTTTGGCTGCTTTAAAAAACAAATGACCGGCAAAATGAATGGTCACCGGCCAAGATGACCAACAAAAGTTTTTATGAGGGGAAAAAAAGATTTTGTGAGCAATAATAAACTATTGGTTGTTTATTGTCTGAAACAATGATTTACTTTGTTTTAGGCTTCAAAATTAGAAAAAAATCATAGACGTCATTATCAAACATTTATTTTACGCACCTGAACGCATCATCACACTGGTAATGCATGGTTTTCCTCTCTCTGTCTAACTTTTCAAGGGAACTGTAGCCTCAGGTATATTTTACCTTTATAGGAGTGAGTGAAGAATATTATCAGAGCTATAATTAATCTGTAAATCACCTGAGTGAAGTAAACTGAAGCGGGCTCCTCGGTGCGTCTCCGGGGAGTTTCTCTGTGCCCTGACCCGCTCTGAAAGGGCCAAAGCCTGGCTCTGCGGGCCCCAGCGAAGTGCTCCAGGTTGAGCCTTCTTTTTGGTGAAGTCAGCGCGTGCCTTGCTATTTGCTTCAACAAATTTTAGCGGTAAGGGAACAAATGGACCTCACGCTCATGGAGCGCTGTGCGGGGCGCGGGAGGATGCGCCTCCAGCCAATACACACCACAGCTCACTCGGCTTAAGAGCTAAAGCCAGCACTGACTGCTGCTGTAGAGTAGCACTTATGGACACTGCTGCAACGTAAGGCACTGGAGGAACCGCGTAAGAACTGGACAGGGTCGCTCCTCATGGGATCCATGCATTTGACCTGATTGTTATTCTATTATTTCAATTTATGGCCAGTAAATCTCGCTAATGGCTGGAATTTTCAAACACTGGCTGCCAAACTGACAGGAAAAAAAAAAGTCTAGCAGAACCTCTGGACTGGAGCATGTGTGCCAGTAACTTACCGCTGCCGAGCAGTCAATAAAGTTATGAGTTTGATGAACCAACTCTGCAGCAAACATTACACTTACCATTTTTGAATCAGCTGCTTTTATTTGGCCCCTTCTGGTTCTGGTCCAACTCAAAACTTTGTCAGCTGTGAAAAACAAAAACAGTGCATGAGACAGGAGCGACGTCAGAGGCTTTGAGTTCTGTGTCTGCTAATGGGGCCACACGTTTAGAACAACTAACTTCAGCTTCTCACACTTCCAGAACTCCTCTCAGTGCAAGTGTGTGCTCCATAGAAGGCTTCACACTCATTTATTTAGACATATGACTGATTTTTATTCTGTTTCTCGTTTATACAACCCCAGAACTTAGTCTCTTAATTCTCTTTAACACATTTACAGGTTATATTCTGTGCAGTCACTTGTCCAGGACAAAACATAGCTATAAAAGTCTAAACAGAGTGCATTTCCATCATTATTAGCGGTTTAACGATACATTTTTGCCACAATAAGATATGTATCGACTAGAATTGTTTCAATACGGTTCAAGAACAAAATTGGCTAATTTAAACTATACGTTTCAATACGATTCAGCACCTTCATATCGATAATCAATACAGCAACTTTTTGCCAAAAATCATAAAAGTTTACTCTCAAATGTAGCATCACAGCCGGGGTTGATTATGTCCACAGACAGAGAGTGAAGAAAAGTTGAATATAACATTTTATTTTGTTAAAAACACAAAAATTACACTCAAAAAGCCATATCTGTTTTTTTTACATGCAAATTTCTAATTTTGATATTTTCAATTTTATTGATCAATATTCCATGTGTATCAATACACACTTCCTAGAAAACGATACGATTTCATACAAGGTCATGTGTATCGATGTAGTTACTGTATCGTTACAGCCCTAATCACTCTGCATCTGTAATGACTCAAAACCACTTGTAACGACCACTTACGACACTTTCAGTAACTTCCACAGTGACCTGACACAGTACATACTGCACCTTTAATATTACATTGGCTTCTATGGAACATAGTGCAAAACACAGGATTACTGTCTGTGCTGTTATCTAAGTGCTTTTAACTTACTCAAACCTGGACATAGCACTTTGCAATGTACATTAATTACCTTTAGCTTATGTGGCAATACCATATTTCAATAACAAAACTCAAAATATTCACATTCTGCCTACTAACATTACTATTTCAACATTTGGTTTATTTATTTGGAACCCCATTAGCTTCCATGTGGTGCCTAATTCAGATATATAAAAGCTGAGACCCCACCATCAACACTTCCATTGGTAAGCAGATGTACAAATGAAATCTGACGTTTGGTGGTTTGGTAGGTTGTAAATTTTAACTCATGTGACAGTGTTCCTTCCTGGGGTCCATAAAAACAGTTTACCAATCACACTGTATAATCAATGCATAATTATATTAAACTATATCATTAAAATAAATGTATACAAAGCTAAACACACACAATACATCCAGATAATTTAGCACATCACATCAGTTAAATATAATGTATGAGTGTTAGTTTTAAAGTCTTTTTAAAATAATAACGGTCTCTTGTTTGCCTCGTACTGACAGACGGCTGATTCCATGCTGATGATGCTCTAAATAAAACAGTTCTCCTGATAGAATTAGAGTTTGAATTTGGAACAACCAAATCACCAGAGCTGACCTTACGTGTGACATATCTGTGACAAAACCCACTATACACTAATTTATCAGCAAAGAATGTTGGATTATTGTTAAATATGGCATTATGCATGTAACACAGAAGGCTTGGCTTTAATTTGTCTTCTACCTTCAACCAAAATAAGTTAGTGTGCATCTCGCTCACACTGGTACGAAAAGAACAACCAAGAACAGCCCTGGCAGCTCTGTTCTGTGCAATTTGAAGTTTTTTCCAATGTTTCTGTGCAGCACTAGACCAAATGACTGAGCAGTACTCCAGGTGTGATAAGACTAATGATTGGACAACTGTCCTCAAGACTGAAGGTGGACAATATGCTGAACACCTCCGAGACAAAGCAATGCCTCTGCCCATCCTGGACACAATGTGGTGGCTCTGATCAGACCGAGAGAGCTTAACACCCAGGACTTTAGTTTTAGTCACCTGCTCAACCAAACTTACATTAACAGTCAAATTTAGGTCAGAAGGTTTAGTTAGCATAGATTTTGTGCCAAAGACAATACATTTTGTTTTTGAAATATTTAGAGCTAAGTTATTAAGTTTGACCCAATTGTTAATAGTGTTGAGTTGGTTTTGTAAATTTCAGTTCAATTCAGGGTTCCCGCCAAATAAAATAAAAAAAAGTTTGTATTGGAGATGTTAATAAACACAGCCCCCTCAGCATCACTGGGGTGGAGGAGGATACAAAATGTTTGTATTTCCCTACCTGAAAACAGCCTTTCTGAGCAGATCTGGGTGATATTTTGATGTATAAAACACCATGCTGTTGAGATACCTTAATCCGGTTATTCTCCGTAGTTTTTCATAATCGAGGCCCCATGCATTTGTGACAAAATTATTTATTTACAACTCTCCAGCAAACACACGTAACAATCTGAATGGTGACGGATGCCCAGCTGTTTTTACCATTGCCCAACATCGGAAGGCGAGGGCTTGTTGTGGCCGCCATTGTGTCACTGTGCAGGGAACTCCGTCCAATACAGCGACCTACTGCGAATAACATCACAGAAGTTTACCTCTTTTGGGGGGCGGACTCTGGCATATGACTGGCTAGATGTCATTTTACTAAACTTTACACATTCCACACAACTGTAATCGCAAAATAACATTTGATTAATTGGGGGAACATGTCTGTTTACCGGTCGAAAAAAGGGGGTCACGCGAACCCTGCAATTATTGTTGGTAATGCACAAAACAAAGTCGCAACATCTGCATACGTTACAACATCAGCATGTCTAACAGCATACGGCAGAACATTTATAAAAACTGAAAATAAAAGAGGCCCCAAACAGCTCCACTGTGGAATACCGCATGATAACTTTTTACTTTCAGAGAAACTTCCATTAAAAAATACTTGCTGAGTTCTAGCAGAAAGATAACTGTTTATCAATGAAAGAGACAAAGGTGAAAATCCATAACACTTGAGCTTAGACAAAAGGATGATGTGGTCAGTGACATCAAATGCTGCTGTAAAGTCTAACAGCACAGCCCTGACCAACTCCTTCTTATCCATAAATGATAACCACTGATCAACCATCTGCTCTAATGTGGTGTTAGTGGAGTGACCTGGCCTGTAGGCGTGCTGCGAACCCATAAGCAATCCATTTGAAATAAAATACTGGAACATTTAATTAAAAATTAACTTTTCAAATAATTTACTCAGCACAGGGAGTGTATTAATTGGTCTACAATTGGAAGCAGCAGAACATTACATGAACCAAAACTGCATTATCTGCTCTCAAAACAGGTTTAAAGTCAGATCAGGACTTACTAAATTAACTGGAGTATAATACACAAAGTATATGAGCCTAATGTAGAGAGACCAGATTTTTACACCCAAAAACTGGGACACATTTTTGTCATTAATCCTGGAGCATTTGAACTCACCAAGTGACAAAAAGTGTCCAAAATCAATAAAATTTTCTGTTATGTAATTAAAGTACATGAGGCTAAAGCTTAAGTTTTAAATTTAAATGGCAATGTATTAATAGAAATGTTGACATTGTAAATTATTTTTGTGATAAATGTATTTTTAAGTGTCCTATGCTTTTCTGTTGGTTAAAATAGGGACAACTGGGACATGGTTTGTTGAAAACTGGGACATATGAATGTTTTTAGAGATATGTCTTGGGACATGGGACAAGGAGCCTAAAACTGGGACTGTCCCGGTTAAATAGGGACATCTGGTCGCCCGAGCCTAATGTCCAGGCTTACAGTGAAATAAACACATTTAGCGCGAGCTGACAAAGTCTCGGCTTTACCGCCATTACCTGCAACATTAGCTCAAAGTTACACAAATCATCACAATATCACTGTCAACTAACAAAAGTTACTTAACCAAGTACTGACCTGGAAAATAAAGCTAGAGTCTCAGAGCAACGACAGGAGCACTCGGAACTTTCTCCACAAACAGGAAACAGGAAGTTGGTCCACATCAGGCAACCGGAAACGGACTACAGCAGCGCCAAAGGTTCCGCTTAGCTTTCCCCTCTTTACTCAGCAATATTTACACAGACTACAGCTGACAAATGTCAAATAATTATTGACTTAATTACCAGAGTATATCTGTGCTGTTAAAGTCACAACATAGGTCTCGGACCGCGGTGAAGTTGGTTTCACGTTGGACGTTGGATATTCACCTCTGTAACTACACCGACAGTTCCCTTTTACTGTGCCCAGCCTGCTCTGTCATGGTGCGGGGAGTACGAGCGAGAAGCCCCGCTCTGAACGCGGGCAGTGTGCACTTAGGGACCGTCAATAAATTTCTATTCCAGTGAATGGCGTTTGTTAAAAAAATGTAATAGCTTCAAGATCAAAAAACCTAGTAATCTGTACTCACTTGAAATAAATAGTGCTAGCCTAGTAATATCATGCACACCTCCTTTTTTCCAGGTTTATCTTTAAATAGATTTTTTATATATTGTTTGGGTTAGAAATCAAAAATATTTTTCAATAGCTTCCAGGTCATGTGACCTAGTCACTTCAATCTACTTTATATTAGTAGTACTAGCCTAGTAGTATCATGCACACCTCTTTTTTTCCAAGTTTATTAATTAATAGATTTTTTATTATTTTTTGCCTGGCTCTGTGCCCTTTCAGAGCGGGTCAGGGCACAGAGAAACTCCCCAGAGACGCACCGAGGGGCCCGCTTCAGTTTACTTCACTCAGGTGATTTACAGATTCATTATAGCTCTGATAATATTCTTCACTCATTCTTATAAAAGTAAGAATAAGTGCGCTAACGGGAGCCTGCTCTGTAAGTCTGCAGTAGGCAGGAAATTAAGGAGGCTACAAAATCATCTCAGCTTCTTCTTCTTCTTCTTCTTCTTCTTCTTCTTCTTCGGTGGTGTTTGTGGCGTTGGTATCCATGCAGTGACATTAGCGCCACCTACAGGAACGTGTAACTTTCCTCAGTGAAGTGTTTCCAGCGTTCAGCACAGTGCTCCCAAACCAAAGCCAGTCCTGTTTCCTGTCCATCTTCCTCAGGTCCTGTGCAGATCTCTCCCTTTTTACCCTGAAGCCCCACTGCTTTTGTTCCAGACCTGCAGGGGCCCCACAAACACATTTATTTACACAAGTACTTCTTCTTTTTTCTTTCTATTCCATTTGTTTGGTGTTGAATTTTTAAAATGTATTATTCACAAAGATCATTTTGAAAACCTCCAGACAGAAAATCTACCATAAATTATTATGGCTCCATTTTATATTCATACTTGGAAATGGAAAGGTCCAGTGTTTACTTTTTGTTTTCTGATTATTTTAAGTTGCTTCTTGTTGTTTTAAAGTCACACCTCTGTGCTTATTTCTCACTGATGTTTATTTGTTCTTTTTTCTTCTTTTTGTTTTTTATTTTGTTCACAGTTCTATATAAAAATTATTTTTTATGTAAACTCTGTTCTGAATTGTTCAGTGTTATTGTAGTTATTTTAAAAAACTGTCTGTATTTCTTTGTTTAATGTTAGTAATGATGTCCCACAGTGTGTACCTATTGTTTCCTATGTAAATGTGCTTCTGACTGATGTTCCATTTGGTTCACACATCTCTGAAGGAAACTGCTGTTTTCTCTCTGATCCTGTTACTGTACAAGTTTGATTTCCTGTGTTTAATGTGAAGTTTACTGAAGGACAACATAGTTCTGAAATGTGTTTTTGTTACTGCAAAATCTTCCTCTGCTGTCACATTCAGGTCATTCTGAAGCTGACATCTGGAGCTCACTGTGTCACAGAATGCCTTTGTATTAATGCCTTTGTGGTGGACACATCCATAAACTCTGCTTTTTACTGTTATTGAGTCTTTTCAAACCTCTTTAAATCACAAGTCATGAGACAAAGTTGTGTTTAGTTTGTATGTAAAAATAAAATATATTCTTATAAATTATAAATCAATCATAAAATGGTCTCATTATGAAAAGAGAATAGATTTAAATCCTTTGCCATTACATTATAACAGTTGTACAGCTGTAGCGACTCAGTTTACCTCTGTATATTCTAAAGCTTCTCAGTCATTGAGCAGTAGGGGGCGGTAATGCGCCACTGAACTGAGGCCGCCCGCTTTCACCGCAGAAGAAAAGGATCCGGGAAACTCGTGGAGGGAAAGTGCAGAGTGGTTTTGAAGCAGCAGAAGCTCTGTCAAATAGTTAAGGTCAGTTGTTTGCAGTTTGTCTCTGGTAGGAATAAGAGCGTTTTTCCTTTGGAATTCGCTGGGGGTTTGTTAGTGTGGTGAGGAAAGTGGGTGAAGCAGTTGTCCTGGGAGCACACCGAAGCCGCAGGTGGGTCTCCGTTTTTACGGTTGCCTTACCGGGCTTTCGGGCTTTGGTGCATAAAACCCCTCCCGAGTACTCGCCTGAAGACTCGGGGGGAGTTTAGTTAGATCACGGTAGGCAGTTAGAGGGACCTGACTGTTTGGTAGCCTAGCAGGTAGCTTTTAGCTTGTCAGGTAGCCTAGCTAGCACGCTAGGTGGCGTGTGTGTTGCCATGGAGACTGAAAACGATGGAGGGGGGCTTCCAGACTAAGATAGGGAGGAAAAGAAAGGGTAGAGCTGGTGGCAGCTTGTCTCAGGATTCAGGGGAAGAAGGCAAAGGGGGAGATTCTAAGGAGCACAAAGTAGATGGATCTAAATAGGGCTGCAACGATTCATCGAGTTATTCGAGTCATTCGATTAGTAAAATGCTTCGAACTCGAAGCTTCGTTTAATGAATGTAAATAAGACTGGAGCATCGCGCTGGGAACTTTGTATGCACGTGTAACCCCTCTAATGTTACTTCTCGCCAGGCTGCAGAGACGAGACCACTCTCCAAGTTTGACAGGATTTAATAATCAGTCTGAAGTCACAAAATATTACCAGCGATTGTTAAGGTGGTGACTGGCCTCAGCTTCTGCCCCTAAACAATGACATTAAACACAAATGAACATTGTAAGTGTTACAGGACGTTCACTTTACACTGTGTTTATCACAGCAGGTACACTCCCTGTCAGGATAACTGCAGGTTACAGAGAACTTATAACATGATCAAACACAATTATTATGGACATTAATTAAAAACAAACTCTTAAATTACATAAAAACAAATAAAACAAATTTAGTGAAGTGTACCATTTTATAAAAAAACATTAATCAGAGAGCCCAACTATTTACAAACCGTTGTCATGTCTCTCAGCAGCAGAAGGGGAGGAGCTGAGGGGCGTTGCCACGGTAACCACCATCACCAGTTAATAAGGCGTTGAAATAAAATGGGGGGGAATTGCAACTGATATAAAAAGTACAGAAAAACAGACCACGTTTTGACGACATTCAACACAAAATAACCTTGTTACACACGGAACCAAGTTTCTGTGCGGTTAATGCACAACACACAGCGACAGTGAGGCTGGGGCTGGGCTATAAACTGAATACATTTGAGTTGTAGTTCGCATTTTAAATGTAGATATAAACTACGTAGAGAACAGCAGCTTGGTGAAAGAGGTTTTAGAGGAAACGGCTAATGCTACAGCTAACGCACAGGCTAATGCTACAGCTAACGCACAGAGCAGCTTAAATACTGACTCTGGAGACTCTGCAGACCACAAAAACACTAATAATCAAAGAGAAAGTATTCTTATTACCTCTGTAAAACCTTTGTTCAGTAGGTGGCAGCAAACAAAATGAACTGCGCAACCCACTGCGTAACTTTGTTTATGTAGCTATGCTAATTAGCCGTGTGGTCTTTAACAGGCCCCTGGTGTATAAATGATAACAGATATCACTTTTAGAAACAGAGAGGGTCACAACTAAAATACTTTTTATACTGTGAGGAGAATGCACCTCTGCAGCTTTTGCATTGTTTTGTAAAGGCATTTACAAATATTCTGATTAAATATATAATTAGTATATAATAATATAGCCTAGTAAGTAAGTATATAATTAGTAGACCATATCATAATGTATAATAATAAAACCTACATTTACAAAGCTATTTGCAATGTAATGCATTAAAATGTGAAAAAACACTTGTTAATGTTAGACTGACAGATTCACAGATGTGCATTAAAATGTGTTACTTTTTAAAATATGCAGACACAAGAGTATCTCTTATTCCATTACTCCATTACCAAAATAATCGATAGCTGCAGCCCTAGATCTAAAGAACATAAGGTCATTTTCAAACTAATGGATGGGCAGCTTAGTTTCAGCTCGTTTAATCCCATCCTTGCTAAAACGGTGAAGGATGAACTGGGAGAGGTCAAAAGTGCTCACATTTTGTCAGATGGGAAGTTGCTTATTGTATGAACCTCTGTGGAACAGGTGATGCAGCTGTCTCTTTAAAGACCAGATGTGAAAAGCAAATTGAAGGAGATAGGGAGGAAAAGAAAGGGTAGAGCTGGTGGCAGCTTGTCTCAGGATTCAGGGGAAGAAGGCAAAGGGGGAGGATCGAGTTATTCGAGTCATTCGATTAGTAAAATGCTTCGATTAACATTCTTTGAACTCGAAGCTTCGTTTAATTAATGTAGATAAGACCGGCGCATAGCGCTGGGAACTTTGCACGGAACCAAGTTTCTGTGCGGTTAATGCACAACACACAGCGACAGTGAGGCTGGGGCTGAGCTATAAACTGAATACATTTGAGTTGTAGTTCGCATTTTAAATGTAGATATAAACTACGTAGAGAACAGCAGCATCGTGAAAGAGGTTTTAGAGGAAACGGCTAATGCTACAGCTAACGCACAGAGCAGCTTAAATACTGACTCTGGAGACTCTGCAGACCACAAAAACACTCTTTTACTGTGTTTGCTTTGATTTCTTTTCGTTGTGTGTCTTTTATATTTTATGGACCTTACTCAGTCTGCAGTGAAGTCTATCTATACACAAACCAATGTTCCTAATCCCTCCTGTAGGTGGCAGCACACTCTTAGTTCAGTTTGGAGTGACAGACAGGAGCAGCACCACAGAGACCAAACCATGTAGTGCTGTAAATGTAGAGAGTGAAAATAGATATAGAACCATTAAAAGCTTTAAAATGTCCATTTAGAAGCTTTAATGCCACAATAATGCTGAGAAATGTCCCATATTTTGGTTCAGGGCCACATTGAGGAGCTTGTACTGGGGAGAGCTAAGTTCTGGGGTTGTATAAATGAGGAACAGAATAAAAATCAGTCATATGTCTAAATAAATGAGTGTGAAGCCTTCTATGGAGCACACACTTGCACTGAGAGGAGTTCTGGAAGTGTGAGAAGCTGAAGTTAGTTGTTCTAAACGTGTGGTCCCATTAGCAGACACAGAACTCAAAGCCTCTGACGTCGCTCCTGTCTCATGCACTGTTTTTGTTTTTCACAGCTGACAAAGTTTTGAGTTGGACCAGAACCAGAAGGGGCCAAATAAAAGCAGCTGATTCAAAAATGGTAAGGAGACTTTTAATGAATGTGGTGTTAGACTGATAGTGCTGTGTGTAGTTTTTGTATGAGCCCAGCTTCATGCTGCTCTCTCTGTGTCACTGTTGGTTTTGTGAAGAGTTTATCCTGGTCCTTAACCTCAAGTGAAGATTGAAATAAAATGTTGTCCTCAGTTAAATTTCTGACCCATCACTCGTCGTTATGTTGAGTACATTTGGGTTTATTCAGTTTTAAAGCTCAGGGTGAGTGTGTTAACGTACGGATATGAAACTCCAGAGATTTACTGAATGTCTCTCTCAGCTCTTTTCCATGATTTCCTGTCTCTACTCCATTCAGTAACAAAACAGGAACAGGTCTGACTCACTGCAGTGAACCAAGCTCCTGCTCTGGTTGTGCAGACACTTCCTCCCAGAGCGCCCCCCACAGGAGCTGCGAGGGACAGGGTAGATGTGCTGTCCGATGTGCTAGTCTGTTGTGGTGAGGGAGCTGAGCTGAGAGACAAAGCTCTCACTTTACCGCTCAATCTATTCTATATTCCCACTGTCACCAAGACCTTGGATACAAGCAGTTCACTTTAAGATAGAGTGAGGAGCTCTGTCACCTGGGGAGAGGGAAGTCTGAGTGTCTCTGCTTAGACTGCTGCCCTGGATAAACTGGATGTGTCTGTATTTTACACTAATGAATAATTCTGTTGTGTGTTTTAACAGGAAGAAGTTAACGATGTCCCCAAAGCTAAAGGAACTTCTGTAGAGAAACTGCACAGCTGTGAGCAGTGTGGGAAGTCATTCAGCCGCAAGTCAAGACTAACACTGCACCAGAGACTTCACACAGGAGAAAAACTATTCTGCTGTGACCAGTGTGACAAGAAATTTACTACAAAACAAGACCTCATTAAACATACACGTGTTCACACAGGAGAGAGACCCTACTCCTGTGACCTGTGTGGAGTGTCATTCAAGCAAAAGGAAGCTCTAAAAAAACACACACTCATACACACAGGAGAGAGACCACACAGCTGCGATGAATGTGGTAAATGTTTTGGACATTTATCGAGCTTACAACAACACCAACTCATTCACAAGGGAGACAAGAGTCATCGCTGTGACGAATGTGGAAAGGCCTTTCTGGATAAAAAAAGATTAAAACAGCACAAACTCATTCACACTAAAGGAAGCTTCTCTTGTGATCAGTGTGGAAAATGTTTTAACCACAAGGTCTCTCTGACACTACACAGTCGACTCCATACTGGACGTGATTTGTTCTACTGTGAAACGTGTGGCAAAGTCTTTCCTACACAACATCATTTAGCAAGACATAAAATCTCCCATTCGACAGCTCGACCTCACAGCTGCAGCCAGTGTGGGAAAACATTTAAAACTGCTCTGGCACTCAAACAGCATGTGGAAAGCTACCATGAGAAAAAACGGTACAAGTGTGAGCAATGCGGCAAGTCTTTTACCCAAAAGAATAATCTGAAAGTCCATCAGAACTTTCATACATGGGAAAAACAATTCTCTTGTGATCAGTGTGGGAATGTATTTTTTTAAGACAACGAGTCTGAAGCGTCATGAGCATATCCACACTGGAGAGAGACCCTTCACCTGTGAACTCTGTGGAATGTCTTTCTCACAAGCAGGGAATTTCAATAAGCGTAAACTTGTACACACAGGAGAACACATTTGTGATGAGTGTGGGCAGTCATTTGGTTTATTAGGCACTTTGAACCGACATAAACAGACTCGTGCCAAAACCTCATCGATGTGATCAGTGTAGAAGAGCATTTACTCGTCCTGAGGAATTAAAAACTCACCTTCAAACTCACTCTGAAACAAATTCTGTTAAAAAGCAAAACAAGCCAAAGCCATTTGTGTGTGACCAGTGTGGCAGGAGTTTCAAATGTAAAAGTTATTACAATAAGCATTACCGTGTTCACAGCAAGGAGCAGCTCTTTCCATGCGACCAGTGTGACAAGATCTACTTCAGACCTGACTCCTTTAAAGCCCACCTGCGTTCCCACGCTAAAGAGAAGCAACGTGAGGCGACTCGGCACAAAACACTGAAACACAAGAGCGTTCAGAACGAGCAGAAATCTGGAGACGAAGCAGCGGAGTCCTCCTCAGACAAGATCCCACTGAAACAACTGGAAATCCGGCTTCACAGAATCCAAATGTGAGAGGATCCAAACACTGTAACTGTAGCTGAAGCTGGAGACAGTGGGTTTTGACAGACTCTAGTGGCAAAATCACAATGAACACATTTAGTATTAGGTGGTACCAGAGCGCAGACCTCCGCCAAGGCTTCATAAAAAATAATAAGTGAGTTGTTCCTTTGCTGTAACCTGGTAAAAGCCGCTGGTCTGCATCATACACAGTGTAGAACCATCTGGAGGCTCCTGTGGGCTTTGTAAAGGGGCGGGACTTTCAGGAGAATACTTGGAGCTGATTGGATGAAGCTCCAGCCAGTGACCGTCTACCATGATGTGTTTTAGCCAAGATGGATTTTTGTGAGTTTGTGATTAGTGAACTTGGCCCTATCTCACAATGGAACAGAATCCTTTAACCATTTCTGACCATTCCTGGAAATGTCCTAAAAACCTTTAAATGTTCAGTCGTCTTCTTGTTAACAGACTAAGAACTAAAAAGTTTCTAACTGTTCTGAGGTCGATATTTAACCTGTTCACTGCTTTATTTTCTTCTGAGAATGTTTTTTTTTTTTTTTTTTTTTTGTTAACACAGTTTCACTTTTTTGTAAATAAAATGTTATTAAGTTTTAACTTTAACACAAACAACAATAAATGACACAAACAATACAGCACAGGTTAAACAAAACAGCATGAGTTTATTACTTAATGTACTTTCAAAACAGAGCAGAAATTCAGATTTTGACTTTTGTTTTTTTCCTCTAATAAAAGTCAAAAATGTATCCCAGATGTGTAAATATGATTCCTTTCTGTGATGTAGTTTAGCTATTGAAATCAGTTATAATCATCAATTGCTAATGCTAAAGTTAAAATTAAGTTTGCCAATGCGCCTCATATAATTTGCCCGAGTTTAGGCTCTGTGTGTGAATCAGTAAAGTTCTTAGATTATGACTCCCCATGTATTCATCTTGAGATATCAATTTTATCATTATCCTTATGATTCAGATAATATGTACTGATGTGTGTTGCTTAACACTAGTTACTGTGTGTTCTCCTTCTTTAGTCATCTTTAGTGTCGTGCCAGTTCATGCTAAGTTTAACGTCATTGTACTCCTTGCTTTAAGATATATATTGTTTTGCCGATGAGCAGGCGCCCTGTCAGATGTTAGTGTTTGTACTCGGTCCATTCTATCCAGTCAGTGTGGGGCAGCTTCAAAAGGCTCAGCTTGACCCAAAACCAGATTTATGTTATCAGGCCAGTGTCCAGTATCCACTCTGTTGATAGCCAGAACAGACTTACTGTTCCAAAACCACAAGATATGTATAGAATGGACTTTAGTCATAAATTTGTCATTCTTGTGCTTTCCTTTTACTATAAAAGCTGTGAAAACCTTGAACGGGAGCACTCGGTGTCATCCTCAGACTGGAAGAGCTCTCTCTCTGAGAGATGCTTAGATCGGTGGCAGAGCTACGTCAACAGGTGCTCCGGTCTCCACACTGAATTCTGTTTTTGATTTACCATTATATTTAGCTCTATGCATTATTTTTTAATCCTGTCAATTTGTATTTTTGATCCTGTTGATCTTCAATAAATTTGGGCAGCATTTTGAAAAACATCTTCCTGGTGCTCAGTGTCAGTTTTTGACAGAGAACACGCTACAGGAACCTTCTGATCCAAGAGGTCTAACTTGCTAAACTTAACTTAAAAATCCTGTACTTCACTGCCAAGTGCCATGGAAACTAACAGCGAGCTGCACTTCCTTTCACAATATTCTTTTCATTTATTTTGTTAATTTGATAACTTTTTCATATTCTTGCTTGATCTAATGTGTAGTCTTACTTTGTGTACTCGCTTCAGTACAGAGACATTTTGGACAATTCTGGGTTTCCAGCTTTGGCATATTTTAATTCATTGTGCTTACACTCTTAAACTTGGTGCAATGCTCATCAGTTCTAACACCTTTACAAATACAAACATACAGTGGATCTGTATAAAAGGAGACACCACTGCAGTATTAATAATGTTAATATTATTTTTTGTATTTCAGTGAAAAACGTACTGAGACTGCCAGACTTATTACGAGTTAAAAAAATCACTGTTTCTCAATCTCCAACATTTATTTTTTAGATTAATGTCATTGTTTTTACAGTACTCACCATTAGAATCTGCCTTATCCTGCAGTCACAAGATGGCTCTCTTTTTTGGTTTATTTGATTTGGTTTAGGTTATTGTTCTTATTTGTCAGTTATGTGTACTTTTGTTTCTCCTGTGTGTTGTATGAGAATGTTTTTTGTCAGATGGCCGCCGGTTGCGTCATGGATGGATTATTAGACCTAATAATACATCCATGGTTGCCATGGCCACTCGAGTGTTTTTATCTCTATGGAAACCGCTGCCCTTCCATAGATATGAACAGGAGAGAGCGCGCTCTGTGTTGTCAGGTGCGACGCCGTGGCGGCCATCTTTGGTCGGAAACAGCTTAATGTGTGTTCAAAACAAAGCAGAGATTTATTCAGCTTTTTATCGTCCCAGTAAAAAAAAAAAAAAAAACAGGAAAATAAAGAATGGTAAGTCATTGCACATTATTTTAATCTTCTAAACGAGTTAGTTTAGTTAAGATGGTAATCAATGAATTAAAAGTTAAAAGCTATGCCCAGTGAAGAAAACAAAAGAAGCATTTGTGTTTGTTGTAATGTCTGTAAAATAACAACATTAACTTATGACAAAAAACGACTGTATGTTTAATTGTGTTCAGGCTTGGTTAATCCTCCATTATCTGTTTAAAACAGTTTAATGGCTTCAACAAACTAGTGCTGTAGTACACAGTAGCGGCCACATGAGGGCGCCCTGTACCGCCTAATGAAACGTAAACAGCTTTGGTCTTTATACGATTTTAGACACAACATTAGAGATCCTGAACTGTAGTTTTCATTAACTGTTAACCCTAATAATAAACACATTTAGATGAAACATTCCTGACTTAGCAAGAGGCTAATAACGTTAGCACAATCCGTACTTTAGCATTAGCATTAGCATTAGCACCAGTGTCGTGTTAGAGCTCATGTTTAGGCTGCTGTCTAAATGTGATCAAGCGTTTTGCTGTGAGAAACTGCACTTTTAACTTCACAAATATATTCTTAATGGTAAGCACACGTTTTCTATTTGTAACAAATCAAAGAGCTCTAAAATCTGTTTTAGAAAATGCGTGAAATGTGATGTTTGCTAGAGCTCTGAATCCATTGATTCTACTGTGAGTAGCTCTGAGTGGGCTCCAAAGATGGCGACCGTAACGGCACCGCTTCAATCGGCAACAGCAGCGAACGCGGTATCTCCTGTTCATATCTATGCTCGCCTTCAGCTCCGGAGGAACAAAGCTGACCTGAGATCAGTGTCAGACAGAGTGGGAACACCGGGGCAGAGCTGTCAGCCGTCAGTAAAGAACACGCAGCCTCTGGCCTCTTGTCGTAGGGACGGAGTTGTACCAACAGCCAGAATAAGACTGGGACACTGTGCTCTTGCAGCTTGTTTATTTAAAACAGGTAAGGCCCTGATGGCTATGGCACCGTGCAGGGGCGGAGCCAGGCTTTTTTTACTATTATTTATTATTATTATAGAACTAATACAAAAATGTGAATAATCTTCTGTTGTGAAGCCAGTTATTTGGAGTCAGAGAGCTTTTTATGGTTTGAGGAAGTTAGGAGCTGAGCCCTGAGGTCTGCAGCTCACAGGAGAGCAGCTCCTGACTCACAGGGGTTAGGTATGGAACTCATTTACAGGAAAAATCAATATAACACACAATATTTGCTGTATCCTGGTGCAAGTGTTGTAGCTGACTATAGAGTGAGTAAAACAATCAGTCCTCCAGGATTTTGTGAGCAGTTTTTGTGATTGTTGCTAAAATGCCTGCTTTTCTGGGGAATTTCCTAAAAGTTGCGATTTTCTTTTGTCTATAATTCACAGGTAAAAGGCTTTTTCTTAAAAATATTAGCTAGAACTATAAAAACTAACAAAATCTGTTTGTAAACATATGTGAGGTTGTAATAATGTAATTAAAAATAGCTGTATTTGAACAGACCAAGCGTACTACTTTATTAAATGATATTGCTGTGTTATTAGGCTGTTTTTTTGGGCTGTTACTCTGCCTCTGATTGTGTTCCTCTCAGATCTTCTCTGGTGATTCCTGTTGTGTGCTGTAGAACATCCAGTCATTAAAAAACAGAGGAAGTTTGCTGTGCTGTAGGTTTTCAGGAAGGTTTTTAGCCTGCAACATTAACGTTTAAAGAACAATGACCTCAAACTTCATTGTTGTCTAAATACGCTGCCCATTCAACTTTTTAGGCAACTATATCACCATGGCAACGCAGACAGCTTTTCAGAGCGACACCAGACAAAAATAGAAAGTAGTGCGTAGGTCTCCTCCTTCAGTCCCATCCACACCGCTGCTGCTGCTGAGCTCCTGCCACCTCTGTGGCTCCGCCTCCGGCTGCATCACCGGAGCGCTGCTGCTGAGAGAAGCTGCTCTGCTCGGAACAGGGACGGCCCACAGACAGCGGGAAGTGCAGCAAAATCAAGTTTTAAAGGAAAATCTCGGCGATAATTGGCTAAAGTTGTGGAAAAGTTGCGGAGTATTTGTGGGGTTTGCTTGATTTTGCGTTAATAATTGCCATCGCAACATTGCGAAATCCTGGAGGGACTGAACAATGTGCAGTTTTCTGTGGCCTGTGTGTAGTCTGTGGGAGAGCTGAACTGTCTGGAAGCATGTTGTTGTTCATTAGTGCAATGTGTTTTTAATACAACAATCTCCTTTTTTATATACATAGGTGTAACAATTCTCAAACTGAATTAACAAAAGAAGTTCAGATAAATAAATAGAAAAAAAATAAAAATGGTTTACCTTAATTCATACAAATTTGTTTCACAAAAATGTACAAAAAGCAAAAACATAAATACAAACAAAAACATGGGTATTATTGTTTATACTGAGGTTGAGGTATTATAGGCTTCTATGGTTTTAATTTCTTTTTTTATTGTTGCTCTTTTGTAGAGTTTTCATTTATTGATTTATATGGATTATAAATTCTTTGATGTAAACTCCTGACCTGAGGCGAGACTCTGTCGGGGCTTTTCCACTCGGACGGAACGGGACGGAGGTTTGGGGGTGTTTCCACTTCCCAAAGCGTTCCAAAGCGTTCCCAAAAAGCGTTGTAAACGTTCTACTGTTGGCACCGTTTCAGGACGGGGTCCAGCTCGGTTAAGCGTCTGGAACGGTTAGAGGTGGGCTCTGCTGCGAGCTGATTGGACGAGGGAGTTGTTCAGTGGAGAATACGCACTGGAGAAAAAACAACAAGCCACAGGACAGAAATAAAAGGGAAAATGTTATTTTTAATCAAGCGCTTACTTGTCCTTGTGATAAACAGCCGTATTCAGAGAGGACGAGTTAAATGTTGAAGCCACTTTTCCTAAAAAAATAAAGCTAACGGATATTAGTAACAGCTGTTTCCGATTTAGCGAAGTACAGGAAGCGAAGTCTGGTTTTCTGAAGCTAATCCAGCTTTAGCTCCAGCCTCACACCGACACACACCAGGATTTACCCCCCTCCTTTTACTTCTGCAAACAAATTCTCTTCAAACCCAAAGACAGCTGACCATGTTTATGTCATTTCTTCTTTGTGTGTGGTTTGTCTCTTGCACTCTCTAAAGATAATCATTACTAATTTGTCTTAAACCTGGTTCAGTTCTGGTTTAGTTCTGGTTTAGTCCTGGTTTAGACCTGGTTTAGTCCTGGTTTAGTCCTGGTCTAGTCCTGGTTTAGACCTGGTTTAGACCTGGTTTAGACCTGGTTTAGTCCTAGTTTAGTCCTGGTTTAGACCTGGTTTAGTCCTGATTTAGTCCTGATTTAGACCTGGTTTAGACCTGGTTTAGACCTGGTTTAGACCTGGTTTAGACCTGGTTTAGTCCTGGTTTAGTCCTGGTTTAGTCCTGGTTTAATCCTGGTTTAGACCTGGTTTAGTCCTTGTTTAGTCCTGGTTTAGTCCTGGTTTAATCCTGGTTTAATCCTGGTTTAGACCTGGTTTAGTCCTTGTTTAGTCCTGGTTTAGTCCTGGTTTAGTCCTGGTTTAGACCTGGTTTAGACCTGGTTTAGACCTGGTTTAGACCTGGTTTAATCCTGGTTTAATCCTGGTTTAGACCTGGTTTAGTCCTTGTTTAGTCCTGGTTTAGTCCTGGTTTAGTCCTGGTTTAGACCTGGTTTAGACCTGGTTTAGACCTGGTTTAGTCCTAGTTTAGTCCTGGTTTAGACCTGGTTTAGTCCTGGTTTAGACCTGGTTTAGACCTGGTTTAGTCCTGATTTAGTCCTGATTTAGACCTGGTTTAGACCTGGTTTAGACCTGGTTTAGTCCTGGTTTAGTCCTGGTTTAGACCTGGTTTAGACCTGGTTTAGTCCTGATTTAGTCCTGATTTAGACCTGGTTTAGACCTGGTTTAGTCCTGGTTTAGTCCTGGTTTAGGCCTGGTTTAGTCCTGGTTTAGGCCTGGTTTAGTCCTGGTTTAGACCTGGTTTAGACCTGGTTAAGACCTGGTTTAGTCCTGGTTTAGTCCTGGTTTAGACCTGGTTTAGTCCTGGTTTAGGCCTGGTTTAGTCCTGGTTTAGGCCTGGTTTAGTCCTGGTTTAGTCCTGGTTTAGACCTGGTTTAGACCTGGTTTAGACCTGGTTTAGTCCTGGTTTAGACCTGGTTTAGACCTGGTTTAGTCCTGGTTTAGTCCTGGTTTAGACCTGGTTAGACCTGGTTTAGACCTGGTTTAGTCCTGGTTTAGTCCTGGTTTAGTCCTGGTTTAGACCTGGTTTAGTCCTGGTTTAGACCTGGTTTAGACCTGGTTTAGTCCTGGTTTAGACCTGGTTTAGACCTGGTTTAGACCTGGTTTAGTCTTGGTTTAGTCCTGATTTAGACCTGGTTTAGTCCTGGTTTAGTCCTGGTTTAGACCTGGTTTAGACCTGGTTTAGTCCTGGTTTAGACCTGGTTTAGTCCTGGTTTAGACCTGGTTTAGACCTGATTTAGACCTGGTTTAGTCCTGGTTTAGTCCTGGTTTAGACCTGGTTTAGACCAGATTTAGTCCTGGTTTAGTCCTGGTTTAGACCTGGTTTAGACCTGGTTTAGACCTGGTTTAGTCCTGGTTTAGACCTGGTTTAGTCCTGGTTTAGTCCTGGTTTAGACCTGGTTAGACCTGGTTTAGACCTGGTTTAGTCCTGGTTTAGACCTGGTTTAGTCCTGGTTTAGTCCTGGTTTAGTCCTGGTTTAGACCTGGTTTAGTCCTGGTTTAGACCTGGTTTAGTCCTGGTTTAGACCTGGTTTAGACCTGGTTTAGACCTGGTTTAGTCCTGGTTTAGTCCTGATTTAGACCTGGTTTAGTCCTGGTTTAGTCCTGGTTTAGACCTGGTTTAGACCTGGTTTAGACCTGGTTTAGACCTGGTTTAGTCCTGGTTTAGACCTGGTTTAGACCAAGGTGTGAACATGTGTTTTCATATTTTTGATTCTGCAAATCTGTGGAGTTAATGTTGCAGAAATTTTACCCCAAATTCTTAATTGCGCCCATTTGAAATTCATTATCAAAATGTAAACAGATATTTTTGAGTACTTTGAAAACGTAAGTATTTTTTAAAGTACATACTTCAGTACTTTAACTCTAGTAATGATTTGACGAATAAAGCTGAGTACTTTGTCCACCACTGGACCTTACTCAGTCTGCAGTGAAGTCTATCTATACACAAATCAATGTTCCTAATCCCTCCTGTAGGTGGCAGCACACTCTTAGTTCAGTTTGGAGCGGCAGACAGGAGCAGCACCACAGAGACCAAACCATGTAGTGCTGTAAATGTAGAGAGTGAAAATAGATATAAAAGTATTAAAAGCTTTAAAATGTTCATTTAGAAGCTTTAATGCCACAATAATGCTGAGAAATGTCCCATATTTTGGTTCAGGGCCACATTGAGGAGCTTGTACTGGGGAGAGCTAAGTTCTGGGGTTGTATAAACGAGGAACAGAATAAAAATCAGTCATATGTCTAAATAAATGAGTGTGAAGCCTTCTATGGAGCACACACTTGCACTGAGAGGAGTTCTGGAAGTGTGAGAAGCTGAAGTTAGTTGTTCTAAACGTGTGGTCCCATTAGCAGACACAGAACTCAAAGCCTCTGACGTCGCTCCTGTCTCATGCACTGTTTTTGTTTTTCACAGCTGACAAAGTTTTGAGTTGGACCAGAACCAGAAGGGGCCAAATAAAAGCAGCTGATTCAAAAATGGTAAGGAGACTTTTAATGAATGTGGTGTTAGACTGATAGTGCTGTGTGTAGTTTTTGTATGAGCCCAGCTTCATGCTGCTCTCTCTGTGTCACTGTTGGTTTTGTGAAGAGTTTATCCTGGTCCTTAACCTCAAGTGAAGATTGAAATAAAATGTTGCCCTCAGTTAAATTTCTGACCCATCACTCGTCGTTATGTTGAGTACATTTGGGTTTATTCAGTTTTAAAGCTCAGGGTGAGTGTGTTAACGTACGGATATGAAACTCCAGAGATTTACTGAATGTCTCTCTCAGCTCTTTTCCATGATTTCCTGTCTCTACTCCATTCAGTAACAAAACAGGAACAGGTCTGACTCACTGCAGTGAACCAAGCTCCTGCTCTGGTTGTGCAGACACTTCCTCCCAGAGCGCCCCCCACAGGAGCTGCGAGGGACAGGGTAGATGTGCTGTCGATGTGCTAGTCTGTTGTGGTGAGGGAGCTGAGCTGAGAGACAAAGCTCTCACTTTACCGCTCAATCTATTCTATATTCCCACTGTCACCAAGACCTTGGATACAAGCAGTTCACTTTAAGATAGAGTGAGGAGCTCTGTCACCTGGGGAGAGGGAAGTCTGAGTGTCTCTGCTTAGACTGCTGCCCTGGATAAACTGGATGTGTCTGTATTTTACACTAATGAATAATTCTGTTGTGTGTTTTAACAGGAAGAAGTTAACGATGTCCCCAAAGCTAAAGGAACTTCTGTAGAGAAACTGCACAGCTGTGAGCAGTGTGGGAAGTCATTCAGCAAAAAGTCAAAACTAACACTGCACCAGAGACTTCACACAGCGAAAAATCTATTCTGCTGTGACCAGTGTGACAAGAAATTTACTACAAAAGATCAGCTCATTACACATACACGTGTTCACACAGGAGAGAGACCCTACTCCTGTGACCTGTGTGGAATGTCATTCACGCAAATGGGAGCTTTAAAGTCTCACACACTCATACACACAGGAGAGAGACCCTATTCCTGTGACCTGTGTGGGATGTCATTCAAACAAAAGGGCCACCTTGAGAAACACACACTCATACACACAGGAGAGAGGCCACACAGCTGCGATGAATGTGGTAAAAGTTTTGGACAATTATCGAGCTTACAAAGACACCAACTCATTCACAAGGGAGACAAGAGTCATCGCTGTGGCAAATGTGGAAAGGCCTTTCTGGATCAATGTAAATTAAAACGGCACAAACTCACTCACACTAAAAGAAGTTTCCCTTGTGATCAGTGTGGAAAATGTTTTAACCACAAGGAATCTCTGACAATACACAGTCGACTCCATACTGGACATAATCTGTTCTACTGTAAAACGTGTGGCAAAGCCTTTTCAACGCTTGATTGCTTAGCATCACATGAAATCTCCCATTCAACAGCTCGACCTCACAGCTGCAGCCAGTGTGGGAAAACATTTAAAAGTGCTCAGGCACTCAAACAGCATGTGCAAAGCTACCATGAGAATAAACGGTACAAGTGTGAGCAGTGTGGCAAGTCTTTTACACAAAAGCATTATCTGAAAGCCCATCAGAACTTTCATACAGAGGAAAAACAATTCCCTTGTGATCAGTGTGGGAAAGTGTTTTTTAATAAGAACAGTCTGAAGCTTCACGAGCTCATCCACACCGGAGAGAGACCCTTCACCTGTGAACTCTGTGGAAAGTCTTTCTCACAAGCAGGGAATTTCAATAAGCATAAACTTGTACACACAGGAGAAAAAACACACATTTGTGATGAGTGTGGGCAGTCATTTGCTGTATTAGGCACTTTGAGACGGCATAAACAGACTCATGCGCCAAAACCTCATCGATGTGATCAGTGTAGAAGAGCATTTGCTCATCCTGAGGAATTAAAAACTCACCTTCAAACTCACTCTGAAACAAACTCTGTTAAAGAGCAAAACAAGCTGAAGCCATTTGTGTGTGACCAGTGTGGCAGGAGTTTCAAATGTGTGAGAAGTTACAAACAGCATTACCGTATTCACAGCAAGGAGCAGATCTTTCCATGCGACCAGTGTGGCAAGATCTACTTCACACTCTCTTCCTTTAAATCCCACCTGCGTTCCCACGCTAAAGAGAAGCAACGTGAGGCGACTCAGCACAAAACACTGAAACACAAGAGCGTTCAGAACGAGCAGAAATCTGGAGACGAAGCAGCGGAGTCCTCCTCAGACAAGATCCCACTGAAACAACTGGAAATCCGGCTTCACAGAATCCAAATGTGAGAGGATCCAAACACTGTAACTGTAGCTGAAGCTGGAGACAGTGGGTTTTGACAGACTCTAGTGGCAAAATCACAATGAACACATTTAGTATTAGGTGGGACCAGAGCGCAGACCTCCGCCAAGGCTTCATAAAAAATAATAAGTGAGTTGTTCCTTTGCTGTAACCTGGTAAAAGCCGCTGGTCTGCATCATACACAGTGTAGAACCATCTGGAGGCTCCTGTGGGCTTTGTAAAGGGGCGGGACTTTCAGGAGAATACTTGGAGCTGATTGGATGAAGCTCCAGCCAGTGACCGTCTACCATGATGTGTTTTAGCCAATTACAGCAGCGACTCATGACGTAACCAAACAAACCACTTCTAGTGTAAAATAATGTAATGAAAACGTAGAGGATTGTTGCTTTGTGTAAATATAGCAACATCTGTGTCTTCATGTTGTTAACTGGGGCTGACAGCCTCTGGTCGTTGAGTCGATTAATCACTGAGTTAGGTCCTGTTCCACTAAAATGTTATTGATCCATTTGTGTCAAGAACTCTTTGCATCAACTTTAGTTTTTTATTTTATTTTGGATAGCGGTGATTTTTAGATAATAGTGTTGTAATGATACAGTTATTATATAGATGTGTTTTTTTTTTTTATTCCTATGATAACTGCAACTATTTACAATAGAAAAAAAATGATATGAAATGATTAGAAATTTGAACGTTAAAATAAAACCACATATGTCTTTTTTGATGTAATGTTTGTGTTTTTAATGAAATAAAATGTTAGGTTCAACTCTTTCTGCTGGATTTCAGAGTAAACTTTATTGATTTTTGGCTAAAAGTTGCTGTATTGATTGTATCGACATGAAGCTGTTGAATTGTTTCGTATTGTTCTAAATGAGCCAATATCGTTCTTGAATCGAGTCAAAACTATTCTAATCAATATTGTTGCACAAATGTATTAATACACCTCTGTTAGATAACAATATATTTTACAGCTATCTTTTGTAACTGTTGTATGTAATTAATGTAAAGTCAGTTGTTTGTGTGAGACTTTGGTGGATTTCGGTCGATTAATCGCTGTAATGAGCATAACTTCTGCAGACTGCAGCTCTGTTGTTTACCAGTATCACTCAGAGGAGAGAGAGAGAGAAGAGACACTTACAAGGTGGACTTTTGTCAACTCTTATTGTTTATATCTGTTCTATGTGTTTTTATTTGTATACAGTGAATAAATAAGATCATGATCCTAAATAGTTTGTCAAGCATATGCATCTTAAACTTATAATAATGAGTAATAATAATTACATATGCACGTAAGGTAATGGTATTATATTTATATGATATACTATATAGTTGTATTTTTCTGTGGCTGTACATGTTTATTATGTTTATATTGTATGTATGTAAGGTATATTGTCTTCTGCCCAGGGAATGGTTCGTGTATTTTCGCGTTCATTTATTTTTCTATTTTAAAACAAAAATTCAAAAAGGAGGCCACTTTGGTTTTTGGTAAAAATAAGAAATACAGGAACTGCTTTACTTTGTTTTTTATAGTGTATATTACTTTTATGAAGTTCAAAACAAGAATATTACACTACTTTCAGATTTAAATTTGCTTCTATCAAATTTTCAGGAAGTTAATTTTTCTGACCTGGATGTAGTCTTAACTTTTGTCCTCGTTGCTCACTTCTTCACGTTCCACATTGTTTCCATAAACGCGCTGCTGTGGACGTTACATTCTCTTCAACGACCACAAAAGGCTCGCCTTAAGAGAAGACGATGTGACCGCTGAGAACATTGTGAGGATTTTCCAGATAATATAAAGTTCTTACATTCTTGTATTCTTTTGTAAATTACACTAACCATCCTTAGCTTGAGGAGGTGACACACAGAGCTTTTATTCAGAACTTTTGTATTCTCCCCAAATCCCTGTGAGTCCAAAAGAGTTGTGCATTGTTATGGACGCTGTTCCCAAAGGAGCGCTGAGGCTTTGACGAGGCTGCTCTGCTGACAAACTGGTGTAAAGACAATAACCTGGATCTGAACGTCTCCAAAACCAAGGAGACTGTGGTGGATTTCAGGAAGGAGCGAGGGAAAAGACAACACACACCGTTAAACATCTGTGGGAAGACAGTGGAGAGAGTTCACAGCTACAAATATCTTGGAGTAAACATCTGTGAGGAGCACGTGGACCAGCGCATCTCCACAGGAGTCAAAAAGTCACCAGCGCAGGAAACTGAAGCAGTTTAACATCTCAGCAGGGCTGCACAAACCTTCCACTTGCATTCATTTGTACTTTCTCATTTGTTTTAATAAAAAAAACAAAGAAAAACACAGACCAGCCTGAGCCAGGCCCCCTGCAGGGCATCAGGAGCAACTGCAGGGGCTACATGGCTCAGTGCATGATGGGAAAAGCGGTGAACGGACAGAGAGCCGGTCAGAAACGTAACGCAGCGACGCTCCTCTGCTCCCTCTGCTCCTCCTGACTCTGTTTCTGTTCAACACAAACTAACGCCACACTTCTGACCTGGACAAACTTTTTACTGCTCAGTGTGAAGGAGAATATTTTTAAAGACATTGTGCACAATATCTGCTGCTACAGAAGGCACTTTAACTTTTATAATGTGTAAACTTAGACATAAAAGCTAAGAACCACAGCTGAATGTGCCTCATGTTGTGTGCTCCTGAAGAACAGCTCATTTACACAGACTGTGCTCAAGCACCACACACAAAAGTTCACAACTCACTTTCATGCATTCATTCTCAAAATCACATCCAACTCTCGCCAGAAGTGGATTTCAGGCTCCTCCTCCTCCTGCTCCTCCTCCTCCTGCTCCTCCTCCTTCAGAGTACAGTGGTGTTTGAAAGCTCCGGGCCTCGTCAGAGCTGAGGAGGTCTGAGTCTGGTCCAGGTCTGAGTGTGGTCCAGGTCTGAGTCTGGTCCAGGTCTGAGTCTGGTCCAGGTCTGAGTCTGGTCCAGGTCTGAGTCTGAGTCTGGTCCAGGTCTGAGTCTGGTCCAGGTCTGAGTCTGGTCCAGGTCTGAGTGTGGTCCAGGTCTGAGTCTGGTCCAGGTCTGGGTCTGGTCCAGGTCTGAGTGTGGTCCAGGTCTGAGTCTGGTCCAGGTCTGAGTCTGGTCCAGGTCTGAGTGTGGTCCAGGTCTGAGTCTGGTCCAGGTCTGAGTCTGGTCCAGGTCTGAGTCTGGTCCAGGTCTGAGTCTGGTCCAGGTCTGAGTCTGAGTCTGGTCTGAGTCTGGTCCAGGTCTGAGTGTGGTCCAGGTCTGAGTGTGGTCCAGGTCTGAGTCTGAGTCTGGTCCAGGTCTGAGTCTGAGTCTGGTCCAGGTCTGAGTCTGGTCCAGGTCTGAGTCTGGTCCAGGTCTGAGTCTGGTCCAGGTCTGAGTCTGAGTCTGGTCCAGGTCTGAGTCTGGTCCAGGTCTGAGTCTGGTCCAGGTCTGAGTGTGGTCCAGGTCTGAGTCTGGTCCAGGTCGGGGTCTGGTCCAGGTCTGAGTGTGGTCCAGGTCTGAGTCTGGTCCAGGTCTGAGTCTGGTCCAGGTCTGAGTGTGGTCCAGGTCTGAGTCTGGTCCAGGTCTGAGTCTGGTCCAGGTCTGAGTCTGGTCCAGGTCTGAGTCTGGTCCAGGTCTGAGTCTGAGTCTGGTCTGAGTCTGGTCCAGGTCTGAGTGTGGTCCAGGTCTGAGTCTGGTCCAGGTCGGGGTCTGGTCCAGGTCTGAGTGTGGTCCAGGTCTGAGTCTGGTCCAGGTCTGAGTCTGGTCCAGGTCTGAGTGTGGTCCAGGTCTGAGTCTGGTCCAGGTCTGAGTGTGGTCCAGGTCTGAGTCTGGTCCAGGTCTGAGTCTGGTCCAGGTCTGAGTCTGGTCCAGGTCAGGGTCTGGTCCAGGTCTGAGTCTGGTCCAGGTCTGAGTCTGGTCCAGGTCTGAGTCTGGTCCAGGTCTGAGTGTGGTCCAGGTCTGAGTCTGGTCCAGGTCTGAGTCTGGTCCAGGTCTGAGTCTGGTCCAGGTCTGAGTCTGGTCCAGGTCTGAGTGTGGTCCAGGTCTGAGTCTGAGTCTGGTCCAGGTCTGAGTCTGAGTCTGGTCCAGGTCTGAGTCTGGTCCAGGTCTGAGTGTGGTCCAGGTCTGAGTCTGGTCCAGGTCTGAGCCTGGTCCAGGTCTGAGTCTGGTCCAGGTCTGAGTGTGGTCCAGGTCTGAGTGTGGTCCAGGTCTGAGTCTGGTCCAGGTCTGAGCCTGGTCCAGGTCTGAGTCTGGTCCAGGTCTGAGTCTGGTCCAGGTCTGAGTGTGGTCCAGGTCTGAGTGTGGTCCAGGTCTGAGTGTGGTCCAGGTCTGAGTCTGGTCCAGGTCTGAGCCTGGTCCAGGTCTGAGTCTGGTCCAGGTCTGAGTCTGGTCCAGGTCTGAGTCTGGTCCAGGTCTGAGTCTGGTCCAGGTCTGAGTGTGGTCCAGGTCTGAGTCTGAGTCTGGTCCAGGTCTGAGTCTGAGTCTGGTCCAGGTCTGAGTCTGGTCCAGGTCTGAGTGTGGTCCAGGTCTGAGTCTGGTCCAGGTCTGAGCCTGGTCCAGGTCTGAGTCTGGTCCAGGTCTGAGTCTGGTCCAGGTCTGAGTCTGGTCCAGGTCTGAGTGTGGTCCAGGTCTGAGTGTGGTCCAGGTCTGAGCCTGGTCCAGGTCTGAGTCTGGTCCAGGTCTGAGTGTGGTCCAGGTCTGAGTGTGGTCCAGGTCTGAGTCTGGTCCAGGTCTGAGTCTGAGTCTGGTCCAGGTCTGAGTCTGGTCCAGGTCTGGGTCTGGTCCAGGTCTGAGTCTGGTCCAGGTCTGAGTCTGGTCCAGGTCTGAGTCTGGTCCAGGTCTGAGTCTGGTCCAGGTCTGAGTGTGGTCCAGGTCTGAGTGTGGTCCAGGTCTGAGTCTGGTCCAGGTCTGAGTCTGAGTCTGGTCCAGGTCTGAGTGTGGTCCAGGTCTGAGTCTGGTCCAGGTCTGAGTCTGGTCCAGGTCTGAGTCTGGTCCAGGTCTGAGTCTGGTCCAGGTCTGAGTCTGGTCCAGGTCTGAGTGTGGTCCAGGTCTGAGTCTGGTCCAGGTCTGAGTGTGGTCCAGGTCTGAGTGTGGTCCAGGTCTGAGTCTGGTCCAGGTCTGAGTCTGGTCCAGGTCTGAGTCTGGTCCAGGTCTGAGTGTGGTCCAGGTCTGAGTCTGGTCCAGGTCTGAGTGTGGTCCAGGTCTGAGTGTGGTCCAGGTCTGAGTCTGGTCCAGGTCTGAGTGTGGTCCAGGTCTGAGTGTGGTCCAGGTCTGAGTGTGGTCCAGGTCTGAGTCTGGTCCAGGTCTGGGTTCTTTCTGTTGTTGAGATGAAGTCTGCAGCTTGTGGTGAACTCTGTATTTTCTCTCCTGAAGTCTTCTGGTTCTGGTGGACCTAGACTCTGATAGACCTACTTCCTGGAGAGTGTCCTACTCTAAGGTGGATGTTGTGAAGGGTTTTTCTCTCCAGTCTAAGGATGGTCTGGTTCACTTCCATTGAGAGACTGTATGTTGTGATTTCACAGAAACAGCTTTCAAATACAAATGTAACATCTGGAATCAGGTCCAGACCTTTTACCTGCTCAGTTTATGATGGATTACTGAGGGAAAGCTCCATGAAAAAGCTTTTGAAACAACTGTCCAAATACTTTTGAGCCCCTGCAAAAGAGGCAGCTCCACATTAAAGAGCTGTAATTCCTAAACCCTTTCTTGGATTTGGACGTGAATACTCTCAATTTACAGCTGAGAGTCTGTCTCTTTAACCACAGATGAAGTATATAACTGTGTTTTGAATAGTTTTGATAAAAAAGCTAAAATAACAAAACTTGTGTCAGTGTCCAAATACTTATGGACCTAACTGTATATTGTTAGCTAATGTAGCTGTACCAATACGTTCTTGCAACAATAAAATACATATTGAATAGAAAAGTTTTGGTCCAATTCAAGAATGATATTTAGAACAATACATGAGCCAAAAATAAGTAACATTTACTTTAAAATCGAGCATTGCAGCCGGGGTTGATTATGTCCAGCAGACAGAGCACAGACAGAATTGAACCTAAAATTTTATTTCAATAAAAACAAAAAATACTTACAAAAAGACAGATGTGGTTTTATTTTAACACTGAAATTTCTAATATTACTGTTTTCACTATAATCATTTTTTCCCATTGTAAACAGTTGCAGTTATAGTTGTCTTATAGGAATAAAAAAAAAAACATCTTTATAATAACCATATCATTACAAAACTATTATCTAAAAATATCCAAAATAAAATAAAAAACCTAAAGTTGATGCAAAAGTAGTCAGTCTTGACACAAATGGATCAATAACATTTTAGTGGAACAGGACCTAACTCAGTGATTAATCGACTCAACGACCAGAGGCTGTCAGCCCCAGTTAACAACATGAAGACACAGATGTTGCTATATTTACACAAAGCAACAATCCTCTACGTTTTCATTACATTATTTTACACTAGAAGTGGTTTGTTTGGTTACGTCATGAGTCGCTGCTGTAATTGGCTAAAACACATCATGGTAGACGGTCACTGGCTGGAGCTTCATCCAATCAGCTCCAAGTATTCTCCTGAAAGTCCCGCCCCTTTACAAAGCCCACAGGAGCCTCCAGATGGTTCTACACTGTGTATGATGCAGACCAGCGGCTTTTACCAGGTTACAGCAAAGGAACAACTCACTTATTATTTTTTATGAAGCCTTGGCGGAGGTCTGCGCTCTGGTCCCACCTAATACTAAATGTGTTCATTGTGATTTTGCCACTAGAGTCTGTCAAAACCCACTGTCTCCAGCTTCAGCTACAGTTACAGTGTTTGGATCCTCTCACATTTGGATTCTGTGAAGCCGGATTTCCAGTTGTTTCAGTGGGATCTTGTCTGAGGAGGACTCCGCTGCTTCGTCTCCAGATTTCTGCTCGTTCTGAACGCTCTTGTGTTTCAGTGTTTTGTGCCGAGTCGCCTCACGTTGCTTCTCTTTAGCGTGGGAACGCAGGTGGGATTTAAAGGAAGAGATTATGAAGTAGATCTTGTCACACTGGTCACATGGAAAGAGCTGCTCCTTGCTGTGAATACGGTAATGCTGTTTGTAATAACCTTTACATTTGAAACTCTTGCCACACTGGTCACACACAAATGGCTTCAGCTTGTTTTGCTGTTTAACAGAGTTTGTTTCAGAGTGACTTTGAAGGTGAGTTTTTAATTCCTCAGGACGAGCGAATGCTCTTCTACACTGATCACATCGATGAGGTTTTGGCACATGAGTCTGTTTATGTTTTCTCAAAGTGCCTAATGCAGCAAACGACTGTCCACACTCATCACAAATGTGTGTTTTTTCTCTTGTGTGCACGAGTTTATGGGTTTTTAAATGTCCTGACCTTGAGAAAGACATTCCACAGAGTTCACAGGTGAAGGGTCTCTCTCCAGTGTGGATGTGCTCGTGAAACTTCAGACTTCTCTTATTAAAAAACACTTTCCCACACTGATCACAAGAGAACTGTTTTTCCTCTGTATGAAAGTTCTGATGGGCTTTCAGATAAGGCCTTTGTGTAAAAGACTTGCCACACTGCTCACACTTGTACCGTTTATTCTCATGGTAGCTTTCCACATGCTGTTTGAGTGCCTTAGCACTTTTAAATGTTTTCCTACACTGGCTGCAGCTGTGAGGTCGAGCTGTCGAATGGGAGATTTTATGTCTTGCTAAACGATGTTGTGTAGGAAAGACTTTGCCACATGTTTCACAGTAGAACAGATCATATCCAGTATGGAGTCGACTGTGTAGTGTCAGAGTGTCCTTGTGGTTAAAACATTTTCCACACTCGTCACAAGAGAAGCTTCTTTTAGTGTGAGTGAGTTTGTGCCGTTTTAATCTACTTTGATCCAGAAAGGCCTTTCCACATTCATCACAGCGATGACTCTTGTCTCCCTTGTGAATGAGTTGGTGTTTTTGTAAGCTCGATATTCGTCCAAAACTTTTACCACATTCATCACAGCTGTGTGGCCTCTCTCCTGTGTGTATGAGTGTGTGAACTTTAAAGCTCCCTTATCACGTGAATGACACTCCACACAGGTCACAGGAGTAGGGTCTCTCTCCTGTGTGAACACGTGTATGTCTAATGAGCTCTTGTTTTGTAGTAAATTTCTTGTCACACTGGTCACAGCAGAATAGATTTTTCCCCTGTGTGAAGTCTCTGGTGCAGTGTTAGTTTGACTTTTTGCTGAATGACTTCCCACACTGCTCACAGCTGTGCAGTTTCTCTACAGAAGTTCCTTTAGCTTTGGGGACATCGTTAACTTCTTCCTGTTAAAACACACAACAGAATTATTCATTAGTGTAAAATACAGACACATCCAGTTTATCCAGGGCAGCAGTCTAAGCAGAGACACTCAGACTTCCCTCTCCCCAGGTGACAGAGCTCCTCACTCTATCTTAAAGTGAACTGCTTGTATCCAAGGTCTTGGTGACAGTGGGAATATAGAATAGATTGAGCGGTAAAGTGAGAGCTTTGTCTCTCAGCTCAGCTCCCTCACCTACAACAGACTAGCACATCGACAGCACATCTACCCTGTCCCTCGCAGCTCCTGTGGGGGGCGCTCTGGGAGGAAGTGTCTGCACAACCAGAGCAGGAGCTTGGTTCACTGCAGTGAGTCAGACCTGTTCCTGTTTTGTTACTGAATGGAGTAGAGACAGGAAATCATGGAAAAGAGCTGAGAGAGACATTCAGTAAATCTCTGGAGTCTGGACTCAAACCCACGACGCCGAGGCGAGCTGTAATCACTTTGTATATGCGCCACATGCTCTACCTACTGAGCTATACTGAGGCAGCAGTTATTTTTACTGCATTTCTAGGCAGATGCTGTTGTCCTGTTGGCTTCATCAAAGCAGGACCTTCAGCTGAGCTCTGGGGCGGTTTGCAGCTCAGTGTGAAGCGGCTGGGATGAGAGTCAGCTCCTCCAAGTCTGAGGCCATGGTTCTCAGCTGGAAAAGGAAGACTCGCTCTCTCCAGGCTGGAGCACAGTTACTGCCAGAGGTTCCACTAGACTTTTATTTTGTCGCTCAGTTTGGCCAGCAGTGTTTTTTTTTTTTGTTTTTTTTTATTTGGCAGATGTCGATACTGATATTAGGTAACAAAAATCCTTCTGTGTCTTCTTTTTGGTGAAGTCAACGCGTGCCTTGCTATTTGCTTCAACAAATTTTAGCGGTAAGAGAACAAATGGACCTCACGCTCATGGAGCGCTGTGCGGGGCGCGGGAGGATGCGCCTCCAGCCAATACACACCACAGCTCACTCGGCTTAAGAGCTAAAGCCAGCACTGACGCTGCTGTAGAGTAGCACTTATGGACACTGCTGCAACGTAAGGCACTGGAGGAACCGCGTAAGAACTGGACAGGCTCGCTCCTCATGGGATCCATGCGTTTGACCTGATTGTTATTCTATTATTTCAATTTATGGCAAAAAAAAACAAGTCTAGCAGAACCTCTGGACTGGAGCATGTGTGCCAGTAACTTACCGCTGCCGAGCAGTCAATAAAGTTATGAGTTTGATGAAGCAATTTTTTTCTGCAGCAGACCTGATACACAAACATTACACTTACCATTTTTGAATCAGCTGCTTTTATTTGGCCCCTTCTGGTTCTGGTCCAACTCAAAACTTTTACCATTTTTGAATCAGCTGCTTTTATTTGGCCCCTTCTGGTTCTGGTCCAACTTAAAACTTTGTCAGCTGTGAAAAACAAAAACAGTGCATGAGACAGGAGCGACGTCAGAGGCTTTGAGTTCTGTGTCTGCTAATGGGGCCACACGTTTAGAACAACTAACTTCAGCTTCTCACACTTCCAGAACTCCTACAGTGCAAGTGTGTGCTCCATAGAAGGCTTCACACTTTTTTATTTAGACATATGACTGATTTTTATTCTGTTCCTCGTTTATACAACCCCAGAACTTAGCTCTCCCCAGAACTTAGCTCTCCCCAGTACAAGCTCCTCAATGTGGCCCTGAACCAAAATATGGGACATTTCTCAGCATTATTGTGGCATTAAAGCTTCTAAATGGACATTTTAAAGCTTTTAATGGTTCTATATCTATTTTCACTCTCTACATTTACAGCACTACATGGTTTAATCTCTGTGCTGCTGCTCATAAATATGGAAAACACAGTACATTTGGACCTCTTGTGCAGCTCTGTTATGCATGAATTAAGTTGGAATAAGTTGAATGAAGACAAAAACATTCTTCTTCTTCTGATTTCATTTCCCTCAAGCCCAGCATTGGGTCCAGGGCCCCAAACAAATAAGACACTGGGGCCCATACTCTCCACTTCATAGAGGCAGCACAGGATTTTCCAAAGCGAGTCAGGGCAGCAGAATCAGAGCAAATAAAAGCATGAGTGGGCCCATGTTGTTCTTTCCACCACACTGCCCACAAAATGGCAGCATTTCAGCAGAAAACACAGACAGAGAATCTGTCACACGGACACTTTGCCGTACTTGCAGCTCAGCTGCGCCCCAAAACCTCTTTTTTGAGCCATCAGTGAAGATGTTGCCAGCCTCCTTTTGTTCACTTAGGTTTACTTCAGCTGCTTACACGCTGCCCCCTTGTCCACACCAAGCAAGTCAACATAAACCTCTGGCTCAGGTAGAGGCCAAAAGGACACACACGGATAATAATATACTCTATATTTAACTCTTTTATTCATTGACAATAATTGCTGTTTTGACTTTGACTTTACACAGAGCTGAAATTCACTTTTACACTGGTGCTCCTAACTTTGATAGGCTCAAAGTTTTTGTTGTAACCTGGAATAACATCTCCAATTCTACTGAATGTTTGAACTGGAATGTATCACTGACTCTGCACTACTGCAGCAGAAGAGCAAGTCTATCATTTCCAAACCATAACCTACAGTCTAGTAGTCACTGAGGGGCCCTTGTGGTCAACAGGGGAACTGCAGCTGAAAGTGTGTGGCTCAGAGCCATGGAGCTCAGCTCAAACACATCAGAAACATTATAGAAAGAGACAGAAACAGCTCCTCTCTCTCCTCTCATCCTTCTGCCCATTCAAACTAAGGATTGGGAGCTAAATCTCTCTTTTCTGGCCGTTTCAGAGGAAAACATCAGAGATCCTGTCGCTAACTTCCAACAAACTGAAGAGAAAAACCCAGCTGCCCTCCCCCTACACCCCCAGGACAAAAGTGTCCATTCTGTGGTGAGACATGTCCCCACAGTGTCCCCCACAAGGCTGGATTTAATATCCTTAGCTTTTTCATCTTTAACGGTGAATATCTCCGTGATTACTGGACCTATCCACATGAAACAAAAAGTGTAGGAAAGCTTCAGGTCTTATCTGTCTGTTATCTGTTAGAAACTAACTGCATGTGTCTACTCTAGCCGAGAAAAAACATCACACAATGTCGCACAGCTGCTAGCAAAAATATTTGAAGGTGTCACGGACTTAGTTTTGGTCGCAGTTTGGAGCCCTCTTTTACCTTTTCCATTGCTGAGCCGTACATCTGGAGACTCTCAGGTGGAATCTTTCTTCTAAAGTTCCTTTAGTGTCGTTTGTTCCTCCGGAGCTGAAGGCGAGCAGCAGTTTCCCTCCACGAGTTTCCCGGATCCTTTTCTTCTGCGGTGAAAGCGGGCGGCCTCAGGGTTGCCAGGTCCCACAAACATTTCCAGCCCAACTCAAAAACATCACAATTGGAAGAAAAACAGCCCCAGATCAGACAGTGTTACTAAATTAAACCTAAAATAAATACTTTTATATTGTATTATTAATAACAAAACATCTTCAAGTTTACTGATTATGTCACGATTCTCTTTAATATTGATTTGATTGATTTTAACCCAGATGAATGAAAAGGTTCTTATGAAATTCAAGTCTATGCAATACAATACAGTTAATAGCAATAAAATAATTATAATTAAAAATATTTCAACAATTGGACTGTTGCCAAAATATTTTCAAGAAATACAATATATTTCTATTATAAATATATATTTATAATATAAAAATAGAAATAGGCCTATTATAAATGGTATTTTATTTTTTAAATTTACCCTCATATATGCTCTACCACTTTAGAAAATGTCCAACATAATGTATAGTAGTATAATTATTTAGCTGTTTATTTATTTGAGTGTAATGTCCCTGAACCTCTCGGGTCGTTCTGTGAAGTCGCTGCTCTCTCTCCCAGCAGCTCCCTCTGCGCTCTCTGCTGTGGATCCTGAGCCTGACGCACGTCTTTAAGTCTTATTACACTTTTATATTTAATATCAATCCTTCACATTAGATTAGATTAGACACTTTATTGTCATTGTACAATAAATATACAATGAAATCCAGGAGCACTGTCAGGATACAGACTGAATAAAATGATGTAAGAAAATAAAAATATATCCTCCTCACATACACACACATTCATTCTAACCACACACTCAGTGCCGACGTCTGCATTTATCACTGTAAAAGAGTTCATACTGGAACAGTAATGAATAAAATTGGGACAGTACAGTGCAGTGCCTTATTGTCGGTGGAGTTTGAGTTCATTGTTCATTGTGGCTCTGGGATAAAAAAACTGTTGCTAAATTGTGTGGAGCGTGTTTGGATGGAGCTGCAGCGTTTCCCAGAGGGCAACAGTTCAAAGGTGGAAGGAGTCTTTAAGGATGTTTTGTGGATGTTTCAGAGCTGTTTGTGTGATGATCTGATGAATGTAAGAAATGTGTCACCACTGTGTATGATGTTCTTCATTTTTATAAAACTCATTGTCAAAACTGTGCTAAATGTGTCTGAAATATAAAAGGTATAGATGATAAAATGCAGAGCCATTTGGAGCCAAATGATCCGGCTTCACTGAAATGAGCCAAAATTCCCATCACTACTAGAATTATATAACACATGTTAGAAATTAGAAAGATGTCAACTCCAATGTTAAAACTGAAACTGTATTTGCCGTGAGCCGTATGTATTCTAACTCAGCATCAGACCATTAAGGTTGTGAACCAACAAATTCAACTGAGATGACAATGCAAGGTTTTTATTGGCTGTCGAGAGTGGAGACAACCTTTATTTTTTTTGTCTTTAAATGTCTGAATCCATAAATGCTTCTAATTGGCCTTTAAGTCTAAAATTCTTGCCATCTGTTGAAGACGTGCAGAGCCTCTGTGGATCCACTCCTTGAACTGGTTTTCCTGGGTTCAAGAAAAAAAGACAAAGAAAAACTAAACTAAAACAACCAAAAAGTGAGAAAGTAAGAGCAACAGTCCAAGATACTCACATGAAAAACGACCTGTATCAAGCCGCCGTCCACCAGCAGCACCTCACAACTCTTCTGCTCACCATTTAACTCTGCATTTAGACTTTGTCCCACTCTGTACTGGGCTGACCGAGGGTAGGGCCAGTCCTTTAAGTACTGCTCCATAAATGTCCTGTGGGCGCTTTCAGGGACATCTTCAAGAGGATTTTCCACTGTCAACAAATCAAAAGCAAAACAAGAATAATGTTAGTCTATGAGTTATTTGTTTAACACCAGACTTTCCCAAAGTCAAGAGCGTCACGGCCCCCTTAAAAATCAGACAATCCCACGCAGAGCCCCAACAATAAAACTTTACTACATCCAAAAGTCTGTCTAGGATCCTCCCTCTGGAAACGTACACCCTTCATGACAATACTGAGGGGTTCCTGGACATCTGGCCACCAGTTCTGGATAAGATGGACCTTTCTTAGACTGGACTCTACTTTGTTATGTCTGGAAAATAACCCGAATATTGAATACCATACTATTTACATTATGTTTGCAGCTGTAATTGCAGCTGTAAAATGCTATAATCTTGTCTGGTGATGAAGGTTTTTGTTTTTTACCTGCTGCTTGTTTGAGTTTGTCTATGCTAATATTGGAATGTTGGAAAAAATGTAATGTAGGACCACCATAGGACCACCATGGGACCACCATAGGACCACCATAGGACCACCTTAAGACCACCATAGGACTACCATAGGACCACCATGGGACCACCATGGGACCAACATAGGACTACCATAGGACCACCATTGACCACCATAAGACCACCATAGGACCACCATAGGACCACCTTAAGACCACCATAGGACCACCATAAGACCACCATAGGACCACCATAGGACTACCATAGGACTACCATAGGACCACCATGGGACCACCATGGGACCACCATGGGACCACCATGGGACCAGGACAAAGGCTAATTAGTGGCAGAACCTTATTGGTTAAAAAGGGAGCAGCTGAAAATAAAAAATGCCTTTATACTTTGTTGTCCCTGTAGAGAAATGTGTTTTCTGCGTTTGACTCATCCTTCAGTGCCGCTGGGGCGACCTGTCCGGAGCAGCGGGTGACCGCAGTGCAGTGCCCGGCGACCCTTGTCCCGATCTAGAACCAGGATCCTGGTCAGGACCTGGCTGGAGGTTTAGCCTTGTGCATGTTTTAGGTTGATGGGAAACCAGAGCATCTGGAGGAAACCCACCCAGACACGGAGAGAACATGCACACTCCACACAGAAAAGCCCCACACGGTCCAGGAATCAAACCCGCGACCTTCTTGCACCTACTCTGCCACTGTCCCAAACACCTGTTGTTATTATGGGATAGCAGTCTACATAGGAATTGAAATAGTCAAACAAAAAGCCATCTTACATTGTCTGCACACCAGATGAAGAGAAGGTAATCCAACATAGACTGGTGTGTGGTCATCAATAAACACCAAGAACCTATAAAACAAATAATATGACTTTCAATCACTAAACACAAAACAGAAGTTAAAAGTATGTAAAGTACGAACCGTTGCCGATTGCTTCTGCTGGGGAGCTCTGCCAAGATCCCAGGCCAGAATCTGAACTTGTTCACGTGACACCTGACGACCACACGAGCTCCGACGTACAGGTGAGCAAGCTTTGGTGGAGAGTCCAAGGCAACGTGGTGCCCAGAAACAACACTCTTTCCCTTCTCTTCAAAACTCACTTTGTACTTCACCCGTCCATCCTCTGCAGAACATTAATGATATTATTATTCATAAACAACTTCAATTAAAGCCCTAACAACCACATTTCCCCGTGGGGATGAATAAAGTTAAACTGAACTGAAGATTACAAAATTAAAGCTGCTGTATTCATAACAAACTATCTGAAGGTGAGGGAAGCCACTCAGACATCATTTTTTGCAGTTACTAGTTACATGTTTATTACCAAATAAACAAAAGCAATCAACAAGAAGCCTCACGATTTTTGGATGTTTTCTTTTAGTCTCTTACCTTTTGTTACAACCTCCACTACTTTAGCACGTTCCCATCTCAGAGGCTTCTTCCTTGCTATCACCGTCATGTCCACCTGAGACCTCTTGTTCTGGGAGCTTGGGCCGTGTTTTGGTGTTGTCACGGTGACGCTGGCTGAGCTGCTGAGTTGATGTTATAATCACAGAGTCTGCTGCCAGGTTGTTGCTGCTGCTGCAAGATGCGCTGGTGATCTTAATGCGTTTTCTTATCTTCTCCTTTGTTTTCTTGTTTGAGAGCGAACATTGGGAATCGCTCGAGTCCCGTCCTGGTTCCCAGTACATATCTGAGTCTGAGCTACTCAAAGATTCCTCTTCACTGTAAAACTGCTCTGGTGTCGGCGGACGTAACTGCTCTGATCTTGTACTGAGGCAGTTTGGTTAAAACCACAACTGCTTTTTTAGTCAGTCTGATCGGTGGCTCTTTGGATGGCGTACAATCACTTTCTGCATAGAGAAAACACACAATACAGGTAAAGTACAACATCAAAAACATGTTAGCACCTCCTGTGTAAATTTGTGTTCTGATGATCTTATCTTACCGCTTTTACCATCACTTGTTAAATGAGTCGCCCTCTCCTGCTCCTCCATTCTTTAATTCTGCAAGAGATAAAAGGCCATGCCAACACAAACATGAAATGTAAGAATCAATACAGTTACAAAGTCAAAAACACACTTAAAGGACGATGATTCAGAAGTGAAGTCAAACCAGAGGTTTATTGATATCACAGGTTACAGCGTAGCTACAGGCTCTGCAGAGAGGACAGAGAGAGAACCCTGAGATAAGAGTCTGGAGTTTTTATATTTCTGTTTGACCATGTTCTGTTCAGCACAGCGTTATCTTCTTGTCTTCCTGAGACTCCCACGCACGGCAGGGCCATGGGACTCACAGCTGTGGCCTTCATTCTGAGATTTTTGACCTCTCAGGACTTCACAACCTGGACTACAGCACGACAGCGCCATCTGGTGTTCAGGTCATACAAAGGTCTCCAAAAATAAAAAATAAAACGATATAAAAATTATTATAAACAGGGTCACACTCACACAGACACACACAGACACACACAGACACACACAGACACACACAGACTCACACAGACTCACACAGACTCACACACAGACTCACACACAGACACACACACAGACACACACACAGACACACACACAGACTCACACAGACTCACACACAGACACACACAGCCTCACAGACACACACACAGACTCACACAAACTCACACAGACACACACAGCCTCACACAGACTCACACAGACACACACAGACTCACACAGCCTCACACAGACTCACACAGACTCACACAGACTCACACAGACTCACACAGACTCACACAGACTCACACAGACTCACACAGACACACACAGACACACACAGACACACACAGACACACACAGACACACACAGACTCACACAGACTCACACAGACACACACAGACACACACAGACACACACAGACTCACACAGACTCACACAGACTCACACAGACACACACAGACACACACAGACACACACAGACTCACACAGACTCACACAGACTCACACAGACTCACACAGACTCACACAGACTCACACAGACTCACACAGACACACACAGACACACACAGACTCACACAGACTCACACAGACTCACACAGACTCACACAGACACACACAGACACACACAGACACACACAGACTCACACAGACTCACACAGACACACACAGACTCACACAGACACACACAGACACACACAGACACACACAGACTCACACAGACTCACACAGACTCACACAGACTCACACAGACACACACAGACTCACACAGACACACACAGACACACACAGACACACACAGACTCACACAGACTCACACAGACTCACACAGACTCACACAGACACACACAGACACACACAGACACACACAGACTCACACAGACTCACACAGACACACACAGACTCACACAGACACACACAGACACACACAGACACACACAGACTCACACAGACTCACACAGACACACACAGACACACACAGACACACACAGACTCACACAGACTCACACAGACTCACACAGACACACACAGACACACACAGACACACACAGACTCACACAGACTCACACAGACTCACACAGACTCACACAGACTCACACAGACTCACACAGACTCACACAGACTCACACAGACGCTGGTTTTTGTGTTCCAGGTGGCACCGATGGCTGAAAGTGTCCTAGAAATCTCAGGATCAACAGAAGAAAAGGACGAGAAATTTGAAGTTCTCTCCAATAAAGGCGAGGTCCTTGAAGTTGATGTTAAAATTTGGAAACATTCCCTTGAACATGGCTTTGTTATAAAAGCTCAGGTTCTTGCCAACTTTATCATTTCTTATGTCAAAGAAGAGCCAGAGCAAGTTGTGGAGGAAGTTGAAGAATAGAGGGGCCTCTTTTTTTTTTTTTTTTTGCTGTTTTTGTGTTTTGTTTTTTTGTTTTGTATTTTTTAAATTTGTTGTTGTAAAATACATTCAGATAATTGTTTTTAAATTTCTCCCCTCAAAAATGTTATTGTCTACTTCCATGTTCCATTTGTTCCATGTCCATGTTGAGTTCCATTAAAAAATATTTTTGATTGAAATATTGTTGCTGGGTTATCAACTCTCTCTCTCCCTGTCTCTTACTGCTCTCTCTTTTCAGCGTCTGATTCAAAATCAGACTCACACTATTTTAGAGGCTCACACACAAGCACTACTGTGACAAATGTTAAAAATAACATGTTGACTGAAACATTTATTTGTTTTTATAGTGGTTTATAGAAGCAAAATTACACTTAAAGGGTTAAAAATATTAGAAAAATACTAAAACATAATAGTTTTTATAGGGTTTGAAGTTCATTTTAAAAAATAAGCCTATTTCTCTCTTCTTGAAAAACACGCTGTAGATACACAAAGAGTCTCCGGACTCACCCTCAAATAAAGAACTGCAAAGACCACGAGGACGCACTGAACACCTGGCGCTGTGCAGGGAGCTAACGGCTAACTGTAGCACCTGATGAAGATGATCGCTTTCACTCGGCTCGCAAGGATTTTCTACTTATTATTGCAACACAACCTAAAAATATTGCCAGATCTCACAAATATATTTGCCTTATCTCACAAATGTTCTGCATGATCTCCTTAAGTATTGAGTTACCTTGCAAAAGTATTGCGAGATCTGGCAAACTATTTTTTCGTGCAATGTCCCCTCCGGGGCTCCGTAGCTTAATAACCTACTAGTTATAGAAAATGCAAACAGGCAAAATATAATTAAACTAGATTTTTGAAGCAAAATTACAGCTTTGAGGAATCATTTATCTTAATGTGAAGTAGTTTTGGAGCACATGGTACCAACTACTTCCTGTATTATTTAACAGTGTGTTGAATAAAAGATCATCCTGTAGCTACATGGCTGTGGACTACAGAGACATCAAAGTGTTCTGTTGGAGGACAAACTAATAACCACTGCTTGTATAGAAAAATATACATTTGAAAGAATTTACAATTATGCTACATTTATAGAAATATCCTAATAATATTATTCTATAAAAATATTGAATGATTACTGGAGAAGGTAAAGGGGAGGTTACAGCCTGTATGTACTGCCTCAAACTACATTCACTGAAAAGTGGACATTATTTCCCTGCGGTACTGAAATAGGTATCAAAGGGTTTTTTTGGATCAAATTTGAAATTTTAGCATCGTGACAACTCAGAGCTGTGTCCTATAGAGTCTGCCTCAGGCACCGCCAAGCCAGCCCCCATAGAGATAGAACACTAGAGTGGACAGTCTAATGGTGAACTGCAGGACCTGACTCTGCTGCAGCCGCCATATTATGACTGTAGCCATTCTACCAAGTGCCATGGAAACAAACAGGAGCTGCACTTGCTTTCACAATATTCTTTTACTTTATTTTGTTCATTTGATAACTTTTTCATATTTTTGCTCGATCTAATATCTTGTCTTATTTAATGTACTTTCTTTAGCACAGAGACAGTTTGGACAATTCTCAGTTTCCAACTTGGTATAATGGCTCATTTTAATTCATTGTCATTAATTATTCTCTTATACTTGGTGCAAAGGTCATCTGTTCTACCTTTACAAATACAAACATACAGTGGATCTGGGTAAAAGTAAAGACCTCTGCAATATTAATAACTGTTATTATTTTTAGTATTTCAGTGAAAAAGCATACTGACTGAGACTGCCAGACTTATTACTGAGTTCAAAAATATCACTGTTTCTCAATCTCCAACATTTATTTTTTGAAGTTATGTCGCTGTTTTTACTTTACTTACCATAAGAATTTGTCTTATCCTACAGTCACAAGATGGCCGCCGGAGCCGCCGCCGGAGCGGTTGCCATGGCCACTCTAGTGTTCTGTTCTATCTCTATGCGGGGGGATTTTGGGGCGGGATTTTGAAAATGTAAAATAAACCCATTTTAAAAATATTTTTTAATTTCCTGATCAATAATTGTATACATTTGCTGGTTATTGATGAATAAAATTGATTTGTAAAAAAGAAGCAGTAATATTAGTCTCATTAGTTGTCAGTCACATGTCTAATTATGGACCTCTGATTGGTTGAAGAAAGTAAACACTCTGCAGCCCCGTGAGCGCGGACGGGCCAACAGTGTTTCCTCTCAAGCTGGGAGTTTTAGCGCTTTAGCATTTTAGCGCTTTAGCGCTTTAGCATGCCGAAGTGGGGGAAATACAAGAAATCGTACAGGAAGGAGACTGACCCAGAGCTAAAAATGTGGCTCACCCCTGTCCCGGAGGACGAGTCCAAAGCTCGTTGCAAGTATTGCAACACTGAGATCCGAGCGCAGCTAAATGATTTAAAAGATCATGGCGCTATGAAAAAACACAGATCCCGTTGTGTGCCTAGTGTCAGATCGTTTGCAGTAGCAATGGGATCTGGCACCGGTCGAGACTCCATAAAAGATGACCAAAAACAGCATGAACTAAGGATTGCAACTTACATTGCATGACACACGTCAATCAACGCAGTTGACGACCTGTCAGGATATTATTCAAGAAGAGGTAGGAGCATTTAAAATGCACAGGACCAAGTGTACTGCGGTGATAAAGTCTGTTCTGGTGCCACATTTCAGAGAGGAGTTAAGGGAGGATATTGGTGAATCTCCATATTCACTGTATCTGGACCAAACCACTGACATTTCTGTGAACAAGCTCCTGCGTGTGTCAAGTACTGATCAGTGAAACACAGTAAGTTTGTCAGTACGTATCTGGGACTTGTAGAGCTTGTGGATTCTGATGCTAATGGAATAACAGATACAATCCTTGCATTTTTACAAGAATATTGCCTGGACATAAAAAACATGGTGGGGATTGCAACAAACGGAGCAAGCGTTATGGTAGGAAAAAAAACCACTCTGTGTTTACACTCCTGAAACAAATGCAGCCAAGCTTACAGCTTATTCGCTGCGTTTGTCATTCTCTGGATATTGTAGCAAATAAAGCCATGCAACGTCTTCCCAGCAATCTAGAATACATGATCAGAGAAACTTAGAACTGGTTTTCTCACTCGGCCAAACGTCAGAGCGATTATAAGGCTGTTTACGAGACTCTGAATGATGGAGGCTGTCCGCTGAAGTTGATTTCCCCCAGCTCAGCTCAGCTCGTTGGTTAGTAATCTCAGACTGCATCAACAGAATTCTGGACCAAGAGGATGCTCTTAAACTGCACTTTAGTTTGGTTTCAGATGCAGAGCATTGTTATTCTGCCTGGATTTTAAAAGAAATGTACAGCGACAAAGCAAACATTCTGTACATGCACTTTCTCTGCTGCGTGTTAAAAGAAATCAAAACTGTGAACAAAAACTTTCAGCTGGAAACAGGAGACAGGCTAGGTGTATTTAGATTTGGATCTTGATAGATTGTTTATGACTACACTGAGAAGAATTGTTAAGCCCAGCGTACTGCGTATGAATTAGGGATGCACCGATACCGATACCAGTATCGGGTACCGGTACCGATACCATGTCCAAGTACTCGTACTCAGATTCATAAAAGTGGGCCGATACCAACAACCGATACCACTTTACAGTGCTGTCACGTGACATTCCTCTCTCAGCTGAGCAGTGAGAACCGAGTGGAAGGATTTCAAAGTGAACTGTATGGAGATAAAAGCAAAGTTGACTCTACATTCTGCTCAACCAGACTTATCCCAAATCATATGTGAGTCCTGAAACTTAAGCAGTTGTCCTTTTGTTGTCCTAGTTGTCCCGAAAATGATATAAGCGCGGAGTATGAAGCAGTTGTTGTTTGATAAAACATAAGAAGTACCGTTGCTAATTGTGTTAGCTGCTGTGTTAGCTGCTGTATGTCTTGGCGAATCTCCGCTGGTTATGCGCAGATGCTCAATCTGTCTTTAAAATGATTTTAGCGACTGAATAGAGGAGAATCTAAGCTTTAAAATGAGGTATAACATGTCCATATTCAGCAAATTTTAGCCATGGTTAGCTGTGTTCAAAGCACTCTGTTGTAAAAATAACTTGGCATCGCAGAGCGGGGATAGACGGCAAAAAGACGACACAGTATGGGATGAATGAGATACAGCAGTGTGACTGTATAAACTATAAAGTAACCCCTATATAAGTACTCGTATCAGTACTTGGTATCGGCGAGTACTCAAATGGAAGTACTCGTACTCGTATCGGTTTGAAAAAAAGTGGTATCGGTGCATCCCTTGTATGAATAATGACAGACCTCCAGGAGCTTGATCTTAAATCACCGAGCATTTCCCTCTCACATCAGGATCTGACCTGGGCACCAGATTCCAACAGCTGCTGGAGGCAAGCGCACTAGCGCCTGGAGTTAAAGAAACAATCTCAGCGCGGTGTTTGGATTTCCTAAAAGAAGTGCTTGCACAATATCAAATGCGTCTGCCTGCCTCAATGGAAATATTGTGCAAACTAGAGCTGCTTTGCCCCAAAGTGGTAATGTCTACCATAAACAGGCCGGGGTTTAAAGATTTGCCCATGTTCAGACGACAGAGTGCCAATGGAGAAACGTAGCATCAGCCGGCTTCTCAAAAGAACCTGCCATTGACACATTTTGTCTTGAAGTTGAAGCATTCAAAGCTGCTGGAGGGAACAGTAGTTTTAAACCATTAGCCGTGGGTGCTATTAAATTGCTCACTCTGCCAATTTCAAATGCTTATGTTGAGAGGGCATTTTCCCAAGTGACGCTGCTGAAAGATGAAATGTGAAATCGCATGGGACTGCCGCTCCTCTCCAGTCTAATGGATGTGTGCTCTGGCCTAAGTAGGAACGGGTGGACATCAGCCACTTTCAAACCTTCCCGGCAATTACTGGGGAGATGTGATTCCTCAGTGTATTTGCTGCTGACCTGGCTTTTCCTGACTGTACATAGTTCTTCACAATCAGCGCTCCTCAGTTCAGAAGAAGGCAGTGGATAGGCCTACAGCTGCTGTGCATAGGTAAGACCATTTTTTATTACTGTAGTGTGTGTGTGAGTGTGTGTCAGGTGCAAGCATGTGAGAGAGCCATTTTCTGATTACACTCATTGTGAAGCCTGTTTGTTACTTTTTCCATTAGCAGTTGTGGATTTTTCTGTGTTCTTTCATATGTATTTCAGTTTTAACATTAAGATTGCAGAATGGTTGTGATTTGGGCGGGTTTTACCTGATATTTGGGCTGGAAACTGTCAGTCAGATCTGGCAACCCTGCTTGTTTACTGCACCGTCATCGCCCTGTATTAAAACATTACACGGAACTATGCAGCAGTCTGTTCTTTGTTTGTTTGGATCTTTTGGACATTTTTAAAGCACAGCGGCGATTGTAAATAAATAAACAGTCAGGACAAAAACAAAAACAGGAGTCAGGAGTTTCCATCTGCAGTAGCTCTGTTCTCGTGGCTCAAGACTGAGACTCCTCTGAGATATTAATGCTTTAAATCTTACCATTCTTCAAACGGCTTAGTGTTCACTTCCTCTTCGTCTCCAAAAACACACTGCAAACAAAATATGAAGTACTTCATGTTACTACAATTATTATAAATCTCCATCTACGACCAAACCAACATAAACCAGAACTAAAACACTACCAACCCAGGGGGAAACGTACAGAGGGAAGAGAACTGCTGCTACACAATACTATTACTTACATAGAAGTAAAAGTACTCAAACAGAATTATGACCTGAGTAAAATAAGTGTTATGTTGTAAATGTTATTACTACCACTGCTGTTTAACTTTAGCTGTGAAGTGAAGCTGTGTAAAGAACTTTAGCCTGACTTGTTTTGTGCTTGTCTTGGTCTCTGGAGTCGTAAACATTTAAAAGACAAAGCCTGATGAAGGTTAAACGAGACTAAAAACTCAAATACTCACAAACTCAGCGCTGGCCTCGGAGTCTCCAGGATTCTTTTATACAATCTACATCTGGAGACTCTCAGGTGGAATCTTTCTTCTAAAGTTCCTTTAGTGTCGTTTGTTCCTCCGGAGCTGAAGGCGAGCAGCAGTTTCCCTCCACGAGTTTCCCGGATCCTTTTCTTCTGCGGTGAAAGCGGGCGGCCTCAGTTCAGTGGCGCATTACCGCCCCCTACTGCTCAATGACTGAGAAGCTTTAGAATATACAGAGGTCACTTTCTAACTGAGTAGTTAGAACTGTAATGGTAAATGATTTAAAGCTATTCTGTTTTCATAATGTGCACGGACAGCTGTGGGACAATATTCATATTTATTTATAATTTATAAGAATATATTTTGGTGAACTGCAGACTCCCAGTGAGGAAGAGCAGTCCCTCTGCCACAGTGCAGCCTCAGACTGAAATCTCAGAAAAGAAAAATCTTTAACCATGAATCAAAAGATATGAACCATTTTATTTTTACAACAAACTAAACACAACTTTGTCTCATGACTTGTGATTTAAAGAGGTTTGAAAAGACAATAACAGTAAAAACAGAGTTTATGGATGTGACCACCACAAAGGCATTAATACAAAGGCATTCTGTGACACAGTGAGCTCCAGATGTCAGCTTCAGAATGACCTGAATGTGACAGCAGAGGAAGATTTTGCAGTAACAAAAACACATTTCAGAACTATGTTGTCCTTCAGTAAACTTCACATTAAACACAGGAAATCAAACTTGTACAGTAACAGGATCAGAGAGAAAACAGCAGTTTCATTCAGAGATGTGTGAACCAAATGGAACATCAGTCAGAAGCACATTTACAACAGTACAATATACCAACACTCACCGCTCCCTGATTCCAGTCTGTTACCACACAACACTCACTTAAAAATACATTTATTACTTTCTTTTCTCTGCTGTTTCTTCAAGTGAAACTGTGTTAACGGAAAAACATTCTCAGAAGAAAATAAAGCAGTGAACAGGTTAAATATCGACCTCAGAACAGTTAGAAACTTTTTAGTTCTTAGTCTGTTAACAAGAAGACGACTGAACATTTAAAGGTTTTTAGGACATTTCCAGGAATGGTCAGAAATGGTTAAAGGATTCTGTTCCATTGTGAGATAGGGCCAAGTTCACTAATCACAAACTCACAAAACTCCATCTTGGCTAAAGGGGGCTATACACCAAGGCGACGATCGCCCGTCTGAAGCCGTCTTTATGGTTCTTCCACGTCGCTCATTTCTGTCCTTTTGCTCTGTCTGCGCCGTCGGCCGCCATCGCTCCAGGACGGAGGCCGTCTGACCAGTTTCCTGCCGATTGGCCTCGTTGTTGTTGAATCTGTGTCTTTGGTCTTTGGCACGAAGCGCTCTGATTGGCCTAGCACTACAGCTGCCGCACCAATCAGCTCACGGGAATTTTAGCGGAAGTGACCGAGTGACGAGAGGTGAAAACCGCTGTGGCAGCGTACTGTCAGCACTTTTGCATTTTTCGCAATTCTGTGCGGAAAGTTATCTTCTTCAAGTAACAGAGCAGCGGCACCTAATCCACACAAAACAATGTCCAAACCGGCCATGATCACACTTCTCAGATGTTCAAACAAACTGAGAACAGTGCAGACCAAGGCGCTACATGCAGATGTACTCCACAAACATTGTGTCACTTCTGTTTATCTTTGTTCACTGGCTAGCGCCATCTGCCGCTTTGGGGGGGTAATTACATCACGCGCATGCGCAAGACACGGTCTTTAGGTCGGTTGTGGCTTCGGTGAATGAAGAGGGAAAAAGGTCATGTGACGTCAGGAAATGAGAGGGAACGAGAGGAGACGAGAAGAGACGAGCTGTCGCTCCGTCTTATCGGTGGCAGTCTGGGAGTCGCCTCGGTGTATCCAGGCCTTAAAACACATCATGGTAGACGGTCACTGGCTGGAGCTTCATCCAATCAGCTCCAAGTATTCTCCTGAAAGTCCCGCCCCTTTACAAAGCCCACAGGAGCCTCCAGATGGTTCTACACTGTGTATGATGCAGACCAGCGGCTTTTACCAGGTTACAGCAAAGGAACAACTCACTTATTATTTTTTATGAAGCCTTGGCGGAGGTCTGCGCTCTGGTCCCACCTAATACTAAATGTGTTCATTGTGATTTTGCCACTAGAGTCTGTCAAAACCCACTGTCTCCAGCTTCAGCTACAGTTACAGTGTTTGGATCCTCTCACATTTGGATTCTGTGAAGCCAGGATTTCCAGTTGTTTCAGTGGGATCTTGTCTGAGGAGGACTCCGCTGCTTCGTCTCCAGATTTCTGCTCATTCTGAACGCTCTTGTGTTTCAGTGTTTTGTGCCGAGTCGCCTCACGTTGCTTCTCTTTAGCGTGGGAACGCAGGTGGGATTTAAAGGAAGAGAGTCTGAAGTAGATCTTGTCACACTGGTCGCATGGAAAGATCTGCTCCTTGCTGTGAATATGGTAATGCTGTTTGTAAGCCCTCACACATTTGAAACTCCTGCCACACTGGTCACACACAAACGGCTTTGGCTTGTTTTGCTGTTTAACAGAGTTTGTTCCAGAGTGAGTTTGAAGGTGAGTTTTTAATTCCTCAGGACGAGCGAATGCTCTTCTACACTGATCACATCGATGAGGTTTTGGCACATGAGTCTGTTTATGCTGTCTCAAATGGTCAAATAAAGCAAACGACTTTCCACACTCATCACAAATGTGTTTTTTTTCTCCTGTGTGCACGAGTTTATGGGTTTTTAAATGTCCTGCTTGTGAGAAAGACATTCCACAGAGTTCACAGGTGAAGGGTTTCTCTTTGGTGTGGATGAGCTCGTGACGCTTCAGACTTGTATTATTAAAAAACACTTTCCCACACTGATCACAAGAGAATTGTTTTTCCCCTGTATGAAAGTTCTGATGGGCTTTCAGATAACTCTTTTTGATAAAAGACTTGCCGCACTGCTCACACTTGTAACGTTTATTCTCATGGTAGCTTTCCACATGCCGTTTGAGTGCCAGAGCAGTTTTAAATGTTTTCCCACACTGGCTGCAGCTGTGAGGTCGAGCTGTCGAATGGGAGTTTTCATGTGATGCTAAACAATGTATCGTAGGAAAGACTTTGCCACACGTTTCACAGTAGAACAGATCATATCCAGTATGAAGTCGACTGTGTCTTGTCAGAGACTCCTTGTGGTTAAAACATTTTCCACATTCATCACAAGAGAAGCTTCTTTTAGTGTGAGTGAGTTTGTGCCGTTTTAATCCTCTTTTATCCGGAAAGGCCTTTCCACATTTGTCACAGCGATGACTCTTGTCTCCCTTGTGAATGAGTTGGTGTAGTTTTAAGTTCGATAATCGTCTAAAACTTTTATCACATTCATCACAGCTGTGTGGCCTCTCTCCTGTGTGTACGACTGTGTGTCTTTTTAAAGCTCCCATTAGCTTAAATGACACTCCACACAGGTCACAGGAGTAGGGTCTCTCTCCTGTGTGAACACGTGTATGTCTAATGAGCTCTTGTTTTGTAGTAAATTTCTTGTCACACTGGTCGCAGCAGAAGAGATTTTCCCCCGTGTGAAGTCTCTGGTGCAGTGTTAGTCCTGACTTTTTGCTGAATGACTTCCCACACTGCTCACAGCTGTGCAGTTTCTCTACAGAAGTTCCTTTAGCTTTGGGGACATCGTTAACTTCTTCCTGTTAAAACACACAACAGAATTATTCATTAGTGTAAAATACAGACACATCCAGTTTATCCAGGGCAGCAGTCTAAGCAGAGACACTCAGACTTCCCTCTCCCCAGGTGACAGAGCTCCTCACTCTATCTTAAAGTGAACTGCTTGTATCCAAGGTCTTGGTGACAGTGGGAATATAGAATAGATTGAGCGGTAAAGTGAGAGCTTTGTCTCTCAGCTCAGCTCCCTCACCACAACAGACTAGCACATCGACAGCACATCTACCCTGTCCCTCGCAGCTCCTGTGGGGGGCGCTCTGGGAGGAAGTGTCTGCACAACCAGAGCAGGAGCTTGGTTCACTGCAGTGAGTCAGACCTGTTCCTGTTTTGTTACTGAATGGAGTAGAGACAGGAAATCATGGAAAAGAGCTGAGAGAGACATTCAGTAAATCTCTGGAGTTTCATATCCGTATGTTAACACACTCACCCTGAGCTTTAAAACTGAATAAACCCAAATGTACTCAATATAACAACGAGTGATGGGTCAGAAATGGAACTGAGAAGTAGAGCTGGGTATTGTTAAGAACCTCACGATTTGATATAGATTTAAATGCTTCTATATCGATTCAATAATAAGTAAATCAGTGTTTCCCACAGAAATTTTACAGACTATGAAAAGCTAAACCACAACCACCACGGCCCATTTAACGGTTAAATTTAATAATTTATGAATGCTATAAAATTATATTATTGATTTTAATTTTAAACATATCTGTATTTCCAAATACAACACTCAGTGATATTACAAAAACACAGGACCTGTAGCTTATTTACTTTTAGTCCTGGTTTAGTCAAAAGAAAGCTTATATCATGGCTGTTGTCCAGGTTTAGTCCTGGTTTAGTCCTGGTTTAGTCCTGGTTTAGTCCTGGTTTAGTCCTGGTTTAGTCCTGGTTTAGTCCTGGTCTAATGTGGCGCTGTATCACACAAAAGTCATGTTGCTAAGAAAGTAAGCAGAGCTGTAACAGAGCTGTAACAGAGCTGTAATGGTACGTTCACACCGGACGCGAATCAGGCGTCAGGCGCGAGTGATTACCATGTTAAGTCTATGGAGAGCCGCGTTCAGACGCAAACAAGCGTCCTGCGGCGCGAATGACGCGAATGGCGCGACGCGAATCAAGCGAATCCCGCGAATAGCACGGCGCGAATGACGCGAATTGAGCGTTTGACGCGCGAGTCCCGCGAATAGGCGGAGACGCGAATCGGCGGAAGACGCGAACAACGCAGATTCGCGTCCAACGCTCTGGTCGCGGAAGTTGAAAAATTTGAACTTCAGCGAACATTCGCGCTGCGTTAACCAATCAGGGACCTGCTGTAGCAATGACGTGGTTACGTACGACGTAACAGGAGGAGATCCCTGCCTCGGAGATCCAGCAAAACAATCATCGAGGCTTCAGAGTGAACCCGGAGATAAAAGCTACAGCCTACAGCAGCTTCTACTTTTATGAAGACAGGATGAAGACAGGATAAAGACAGAAAACACTATAAAAATAAAATAAATATGGCTGTTTATCTCTGTGTGAGTGTGGTTATAGCTGTTATCTGTGATACAAGCCTGTGACAGAGGCTCACTCTGATCATCGCGACATCAAGAACACACAAATAAATACAAGTAAATAAAGTGGGGTTAACTTGACCAAAATAGCCTATTGAGATGTGTTTGTTATATTAGCAGTTATTGCATTCTCCAGAACAACAGAAAATACAGAGCCTGGGACTAGACCAGACCCCAAAACCACAGAGAGAGCTAATGTACAAGAAATAACCCCAGGTGTCTCAGCTCTGTCTCTGGGGTTAATGCTGCTGTACAGCAGTAGTGTCCTGGGGCGAGGTCCTGCAGCCACACGGGACACAGGACCAAACCCAGACAGGCTCAGGAGTAGCCCTAGCGGCCACGCCCCTCATTTGACGCGAATGAAGCGAACAATTCACCTCATTCGCGCGAATTTCCCGCGCGAATGACGCGAGTGAATTCAAAATGGTCACGCGTCTAACTAGACGCGAATGACGCGAATTTGACGCCTGATTCGCGTCCGGTGTGAACGTACCATAACGGAGCTGTAACAGAGCTGTAACAGAGCTGTAACGGAGCTGTAACGGAGCTGTAACAGAGCTGTAACGGAGCTGTAACAGAGCTGTAACAGAGCTGTAACGGAGCTGTAACGGAGCTGTAACAGAGCTGTAACGGAGCTGTAACAGAGCTGTAACGGAGCTGTAACAGAGCTGTAACAGAGCTGTAACAGAGCTGTAACGGAGCTGTAACAGAGCTGTAACGGAGCTGTAACAGAGCTGTAACGGAGCTGTAACAGAGCTGTAACAGAGCTGTAACGGAGCTGTAACAGAGCTGTAACGGAGCTGTAACAGAGCTGTAACAGAGCTGTAACGGAGCTGTAACGGAGCTGTAACGGAGCTGTGGGACTGAACAGCTCTGACAGTGGACCACTTTACGTCGATGCGCTGCTTCCTGTTTACTGTTTGTAAGCCTCGCTCTGAGTTCGATCAAAAGCAGAGGGAGAGTCCCATAAAGCGCTATATCCTACATTACACTTACCATTTTTGAATCTGCTGCTTTTATTTGGCCCCTTCTGGTTCTGGTCCAACTCAAAACGTTGTCAGGACTAAACCAAGTAAAAAAGTTTTTGACTTCCGCGTTACGTGGCCCTCGAGCAAGCGCGGTGTTGCTGCGCGTACCACGTGACCCGCTCTGACCAATGGGAGCGATGGCGGCTAGAGCGGTGACGTCACAAACCATAAAAAGTTTTTTTTTTTGCCAAATTAAAGATTTGGAAGAGAGAAAAAGTCCATGGTGTGAAAATAAATAATAATCAGTACAAAATCCTCCCTGTCCTCAGCTGTGTCCTGTCCTCAGCTGTGTCCCGTCCTCAGCTGTGTCCCGTCCTCAGCTGTGTCCTGTCCTCAGCTGTAGGCGTCCTGTCCTCAGCTGTAAGTGTCCTGTCCTCAGCTGTGTCCTGTCCTCAGCTGTAAGTGTCCTGTCCTCAGCTGTAGGCGTCCTGTCCTCAGCTGTAGGTGTCCTGTCCTCAGCTGTAGGCGTCCTGTCCTCAGCTGTAAGTGTCCTGTCCTCAGCTGTGTCCTGTCCTCAGCTGTAGGTGTCCCATCCTCAGCTGTAAGTGTCCTGTCCTCAGCTGTGTCCTGTCCTCAGCTGTAAGTGTCCTGTCCTCAGCTGTGTCCTGTCCTCAGCTGTAAGTGTCCTGTCCTCAGCTGTAGGTGTCCCGTCCTCAGCTGTAAGTGTCCTGTCCTCAGCTGTAAGTGTCCTGTCCTCAGCTGTAGGTGTCCTGTCCTCAGCTGTAAGTGTCCTGTCCTCAGCTGTGTCCTGTCCTCAGCTGTAGGTGTCCCGTCCTCAGCTGTAAGTGTCCTGTCCTCAGCTGTGTCCTGTCCTCAGCTGTAGGCGTCCTGTCCTCAGCTGTAGGTGTCCTGTCCTCAGCTGTAGGCGTCCTGTCCTCAGCTGTAGGTGTCCTGTCCTCAGCTGTAAGTGTCCTGTCCTCAGCTGTAAGTGTCCTGTCCTCAGCTGTAAGTGTCCTGTTCTCAGCTGTAGGTGTCCCGTCCTCAGCTGTAAGTGTCCTGTCCTCAGCTGTGTCCTGTCCTCAGCTGTAGGCGTCCTGTCCTCAGCTGTAGGTGTCCTGTCCTCAGCTGTAGGCGTCCTGTCCTCAGCTGTAGGTGTCCTGTCCTCAGCTGTAGGTGTCCCGTCCTCAGCTGTAAGTGTCCTGTCCTCAGCTGTAAGTGTCCTGTCCTCAGCTGTAAGCGTCCTGTCCTCAGCTGTAGGCGTCCTGTCCTCAGCTGTAGGCCCTGTCCTCAGCTGTAGGTGTCCTGTCCTCAGCTGTAGGCGTCCTGTCCTCAGCTGTAGGCCCTGTCCTCAGCTGTAAGTGTCCTGTCCTCAGCTGTAAGTGTCCCGTCCTCAGCTGTAGGCGTCCCGTCCTCAGCTGTAGGCGTCCCGTCCTCAGCTGTAGGTGTCCCGTCCTCAGCTGTAGGTGTCCCGTCCTCAGCTGTAAGTGTCCCGTCCTCAGCTGTAAGTGTCCCGTCCTCAGCTGTAGGTGTCCCGTCCTCAGCTGTAAGTGTCCCGTCCTCAGCTGTAAGTGTCCCGTCCTCAGCTGTAAGTGTCCTGTCCTCAGCTGTAAGCGTCCCGTCCTCAGCTGTAAGTGTCCCGTCCTCAGCTGTAAGTGTCCCGTCCTCAGCTGTAAGTGTCCTGTCCTCAGCTGTAAGTGTCCCGTCCTCAGCTGTAGGTGTCCCGTCCTCAGCTGTAAGTGTCCTGTCCTCAGCTGTAAGTGTCCTGTCCTCAGCTGTAGGTGTCCTGTCCTCAGCTGTGTCCTGTCCTCAGCTGTAGGCGTCCCGTCCTCAGCTGTAGGTGTCCCGTCCTCAGCTGTAAGTGTCCTGTCCTCAGCTGTAGGCGTCCTGTCCTCAGCTGTAAGTGTCCTGTCCTCAGCTGTAGGCGTCCTGTCCTCAGCTGTGTCCTGTCCTCAGCTGTAAGTGTCCTGTCCTCAGCTGTGTCCTGTCCTCAGCTGTAAGTGTCCTGTCCTCAGCTGTAGGCGTCCTGTCCTCAGCTGTAAGTGTCCTGTCCTCAGCTGTAGGTGTCCTGTCCTCAGCTGTAAGTGTCCTGTCCTCAGCTGTAGGCGTCCTGTCCTCAGCTGTGTCCTGTCCTCAGCTGTAAGTGTCCTGTCCTCAGCTGTAAGTGTCCTGTCCTCAGCTGTAGGTGTCCTGTCCTCAGCTGTAAGTGTCCTGTCCTCAGCTGTAAGTGTCCTGTCCTCAGCTGTAAGTGTCCTGTCCTCAGCTGTAGTGTCCTGTCCTCAGCTGTAAGTGTCCTGTCCTCAGCTGTAGTGTCCTGTCCTCAGCTGTAAGTGTCCTGTCCTCAGCTGTAGTGTCCTGTCCTCAGCTGTAAGTGTCCTGTCCTCAGCTGTAGTGTCCTGTCCTCAGCTGTAAGTGTCCTGTCCTCAGCTGTAAGTGTCCTGTCCTCAGCTGTAGTGTCCTGTCCTCAGCTGTAAGTGTCCTGTCCTCAGCTGTAAGTGTCCTGTCCTCAGCTGTAGTGTCCTGTCCTCAGCTGTAAGTGTCCTGTCCTCAGCTGTAGTGTCCTGTCCTCAGCTGTAAGTGTCCTGTCCTCAGCTGTAGTGTCCTGTCCTCAGCTGTAGTGTCCTGTCCTCAGCTGTAAGTGTCCTGTCCTCAGCTGTAAGTGTCCTGTCCTCAGCTGTAGTCCTGTCCTCAGCTGTAGGTGTCCTGTCCTCAGCTGTAAGTGTCCTGTCCTCAGCTGTAAGTGTCCTGTCCTCAGCTGTAGGTGTCCTGTCCTCAGCTGTAAGTGTCCTGTCCTCAGCTGTAGTGTCCTGTCCTCAGCTGTAAGTGTCCTGTCCTCAGCTGTAAGTGTCCTGTCCTCAGCTGTAAGTGTCCTGTCCTCAGCTGTAGGTGTCCTGTCCTCAGCTGTAAGTGTCCTGTCCTCAGCTGTAAGTGTCCTGTCCTCAGCTGTGTCCTGTCCTCAGCTGTAAGTGTCCTGTCCTCAGCTGTAAGTGTCCTGTCCTCAGCTGTAAGTGTCCTGTCCTCAGCTGTAGGTGTCCTGTCCTCAGCTGTAAGTGTCCTGTCCTCAGCTGTAAGTGTCCTGTCCTCAGCTGTAGGTCCTGTCCTCAGCTGTAAGTGTCCTGTCCTCAGCTGTAGTGTCCTGTCCTCAGCTGTAAGTGTCCTGTCCTCAGCTGTGTCCTGTCCTCAGCTGTAAGTGTCCTGTCCTCAGCTGTAAGTGTCCTGTCCTCAGCTGTAAGTGTCCTGTCCTCAGCTGTAGGTGTCCTGTCCTCAGCTGTAAGTGTCCTGTCCTCAGCTGTAGGTGTCCTGTCCTCAGCTGTAAGTGTCCTGTCCTCAGCTGTAAGTGTCCTGTCCTCAGCTGTAAGTGTCCTGTCCTCAGCTGTAGGTGTCCTGTCCTCAGCTGTAAGTGTCCTGTCCTCAGCTGTAAGTGTCCTGTCCTCAGCTGTGTCCTGTCCTCAGCTGTAAGTGTCCTGTCCTCAGCTGTAAGTGTCCTGTCCTCAGCTGTAAGTGTCCTGTCCTCAGCTGTAGGTGTCCTGTCCTCAGCTGTAAGTGTCCTGTCCTCAGCTGTAAGTGTCCTGTCCTCAGCTGTGTCCTGTCCTCAGCTGTAAGTGTCCTGTCCTCAGCTGTGTCCTTTCCTCAGCTGTAAGTGTCCTGTCCTCAGCTGTGTCCTGTCCTCAGCTGTAAGTGTCCTGTCCTCAGCTGTAAGTGTCCTGTCCTCAGCTGTAAGTGTCCTGTCCTCAGCTGTAAGTGTCCTGTCCTCAGCTGTGTCCTGTCCTCAGCTGTAAGTGTCCTGTCCTCAGCTGTAAGTGTCCTGTCCTCAGCTGTAAGTGTCCTGTCCTCAGCTGTAAGTGTCCTGTCCTCAGCTGTAGGTGTCCCGTCCTCAGCTGTAAGTGTCCTGTCCTCAGTTGTGTCCTGTCCTCAGCTGTGTCCTGTCCTCAGCTGTAAGTGTCCTGTCCTCAGCTGTAAGTGTCCTGTCCTCAGCTGTAAGTGTCCTGTCCTCAGCTGTAGGTGTCCTGTCCTCAGCTGTAAGTGTCCTGTCCTCAGCTGTAAGTGTCCTGTCCTCAGCTGTAGGCGTCCTGTCCTCAGCTGTAGGTGTCCCGTCCTCAGCTGTAAGTGTCCTGTCCTCAGCTGTGTCCTGTCCTCAGCTGTAGGTGTCCTGTCCTCAGCTGTAAGTGTCCTGTCCTCAGCTGTAAGTGTCCTGTCCTCAGCTGTAGGTGTCCCGTCCTCAGCTGTAAGTGTCCTGTCCTCAGCTGTGTCCTGTCCTCAGCTGTAAGTGTCCTGTCCTCAGCTGTGTCCTGTCCTCAGCTGTAAGTGTCCTGTCCTCAGCTGTAAGTGTCCTGTCCTCAGCTGTAAGTGTCCTGTCCTCAGCTGTAAGTGTCCTGTCCTCAGCTGTAAGTGTCCTGTCCTCAGCTGTAAGTGTCCTGTCCTCAGCTGTAGGTGTCCCGTCCTCAGCTGTAAGTGTCCTGTCCTCAGCTGTAGGTGTCCTGTCCTCAGCTGTAAGTGTCCTGTCCTCAGCTGTGTCCTGTCCTCAGCTGTAAGTGTCCTGTCCTTCTGTCCTCAGCTGTAAGTGTCCTTTGCTCTGGGCCACAGTGGATTTTTTTGCTGCAGTTCTGCGGAGCGGCCGCCAGGGGGCGGTGCCCTCTCCAGGTCTTATTATACATCCATGGTTTCCCTCCACAAGTTTCCCACACTGCAGAAATGTAGTGACATTTGTTAAACCAAGACCTTACATTACTGGCTCAGTGGCGCTCTACCGCCTCCTGCTGGTTTGTTTGTTTGTTTGTTTTTTTGTTTCTTTGTTTGGATCCACAGCAGGGTGACCACCTCAAAAAGTGCTAAAAGTGGGATGAGTTGTCAATTTGGTGGGACAAAGTGGGACAGACTCAAGAAACAAAAGCTTTGATATTATGCATATCTAACTTAGGCTACAGTTTAGGATCTATAATTAGGAGAATTAGCATTTACAATAATATTAGTATGTTTTTTTTTTAAATAATTATAAACACATATAAGTGAGGGATACTCATAGTATAACAAAAAGCTGAGGGGCTACACAAGACAAAAAAGGTTGGGAACCACTGCCCTAGAGCTTTACATTTCATATTGTATCTAGATAAAAGAGAAAATGTATCATGTTTGGTCAGATTTACTGGGTATAAACGTCCTAAAAGCTGTGTAATACGTTTGTTTTTTAAATTGATGCTTGTTTAATTTTAATTAAAATGATTGGCAATGCACTCCAGGCTTTCATGGCTCTGAAAATCACAGTGCGTTCAAGAAAATTAGTTTCAGCTCCTGGGATGAGAAACCGACCTGCAGCTGCCTGTCTCGTACCCACGAGACTCCAAATTGTGTTTTAGTTGATTATTTAGAAATACTGGATATCCATATTGTAAAAATGTCCATGTTTCTGATCTCTGTGTACAAATGTAACTAAAATGAACAGATTAATTAAAGAAAAGGAAACATTTGAAATAGTAGTTCTTAAAATAATTCTTTTTGCACAAGACCTGCAGCTGAGAAATGTCCTATACTTTGGTTCAGAGACAGATCAAGGAGCTTGTACTGAGGAGTTCTGTGAAGAGCGTCTCTAAATAAAAGACGACAGCAGCTTACAGCAAACCAACCTTTATTTCTTCTTGCACATTAAAAGCAAACAAACTAAAAGCTCCTGGTTTATAGAAAAAAGGAGACAAATCTCATTTTCTTGACTCATGGATCGGTCTGAACTGCTGTGTGAAGGCTTCCAACCACGACCGCAGCTGTTGAGGTTGGTAAAAGCACACACACAGTTTGGAGAAGCAGACAGGAGCAATTACACAGAGGCTAAAGAACGCGCTGTACTGTGATCCACACAGGATCTGCTGCTGGGTTAGTCCTGGTTTTGACCGGGTCTCGTCTACGGAGCGCACGCCAGTTCTGAGAAGAGTTAAGACCTGGTTTAGTCCTGGTCTCTTCTATAAAACACACTTGTTCTGAGATGGGTTTAGTCCTGGTTTAGTCCTGGTTTCTTCTATGAAACACTGGCTCTCACAGAAGCTGAAGCTAAATCTTCTAAATGTGCAGCCCCATTCGCAGACACACAGAAGAAAACAAACAAAAAAAAAGGTCCTTGCTCCTGTGTGCTCCTCCGAACAGTAGCAGTATCCTCCTGACAGCTCCCAACTAAACAGAGAAAAACAACTTCTTTAACATCCCACACTGTCTTCTCAAAACACATCAGAACAGCGCCCTTTAGTGGTGGCTTTACGCAAGTACAAACCCATCATTTCCCTGGATTTAGTCGCTCAATAAATTAGCTTTTTGTCTGCATTTGTTGCCTGTATTTACACCAGTGCCTTCAGCCAGTCCTTTATAACAACCCCCCCAAAAAAGAAATAAACAAAAACCCACACAAATCTGTTTTTAAGCTGCTCAAAAAGAGGAAAGAAAACTAGGCACAAGGCGATGTTAAGAAAATCCCTCATTACTAAAAAAACAACACATCTTTAACTGCAGTGCATTGCGGACCAAAAACGATCTCTCCCGATCTCTCATGGCTATTGGCTGTATCCCGCCTAAAGCCCAAAGTAGGTAGGTTAGGCGAGGGATGTAACAATATCCAACCATGTTTATTACGACATTGTGGGGACGTCTGAAGATAAAACATATTCTCTAAAAATGTCCTGACAAGCCTTTAGTGCATTCATTAGAGACTAAATAATAATTGTATCATGTTGGCAGCACTGAAACGGCGCAAAGGATCATGGTCTATGTAGTTGCCCTGCCTTTTTTACCATTTCACTGTTCTGAGAAGAGTTTAGACCTGGTTTAGTCGTGGTTTAGATCTGCTCTCTTCTATAGGACGCACACTTGCTCTGAGAGAAGTTTAGGCCTGGTTTAGACCCAGACTCTACTACGGAACACATACTTGCACCATTCCATATTGTTAAAGTCCAAGACCATATGGCCAGTATTGTTACATCCCTGTTAAACCCCAGTTCAAATCCACTGATCCTCTGCGGTTACTCCTGCGTTACTCCTGTGTACAAAAGAATACAAAAGTAACATCAGAATGAGATGTTTTTCTTGTGGACAGAAAGCTGAAAATGTCGAGAGGAGACCCACAAAATCCGCACAGCTTCAAGGTAAAAGCGTTATCCGCTTATTGTGTTTCTGTACATTGACATGTTTCGACTACCCTCTGCAGTCTTCCTTAGAGGGGCCACATGATGTTAATGTGACACGTCCTGTCAGCTCATTTGTGGTAGACTCGTACTAAAAACTCGGGCGACTAAGGCAACTGGTGACCATTCGTTTCCTCTGTACAATGGCGCATGGAGGCTCGAATGTGCCCAGCGAGTTGAACAGAAGTCAACTTTATGCAAATACGAGAAACCGAAGCAACCGCCGATCACGGAACAAGGTTTGATTGACACCCGAGAGGAATTGGTCCAGGCACAAAAGTCACGTCTGAAACCGACACGAGAAGAGCAAACTGAGCTTAGGAAAGAGATTTTTTTGCTTTTGTTGCAAGTCCACCATTAAACAGGCATTTGGAGTTGTCCTCCTAACCCTCAAGCGGCGCCATCTACTGACAGACTTCTTCAGGAACAGCATTCTCTGGTGTGAGAAAGAACGCTGGTACGCTCCTCTCGTCCCAGGAGTGCGTTTCCAGATCTTAAAGGCCTCAATAGGCCAAAAATACGTAGATTTCTTTCAGACAGATCAATATTTTTGTACCATACCTTGACATGTTTCGACAACTTCCGTCAGTTTTCCTCAGAAGTGTCACGTGATGTTTCTATGACGCGTCTTGTCAGCTGCTCCTACTGCTCGAGGTTAGGAAAACAGAGCCAAAACTGGTTTAAATCAACGGAAACAAGAAACGTCAGAGGAAAATCATGTGAACCTCGCAGAATCAAAGTGGCAGAAACATGTCAAGGTAGAAAAACGAAAATATTGGTCTGTCTTTAAGAAAACCTCCTTGATCCAGCGGTGGTGGTCATTGTTCTCGGTGCCCATGATTCTGGCTTTGTCCCAGTCCTCGATGTAGTTCTTTTGTTGCTCATGTGTAAGAAATCCTGTAGTAATATTAGCTGGAGCGTGTTTTTGTATCTCAACTGCCTGCTTTATCCAGCGTTGGTGCTTATTTTGTCCCTGTCGGGTTTTTATTTTTACCTCAGCGGACACTGTAACGGAAGACTGCAGGAAGTCGTCGAAACATGTCAAGGTATGAAAAACACAGCACTGGTCGAAATACCCAGTTACCCTTTAATAGAGTTTAAGTGGCATGAAAAGATGGATTTATTTAAACTTTGTTTTGTGAGGTTGCACTGGTGAAATCATTGAAGAGAAAATAAACCACATGACGCCTTAAACTAAATGTACAAATGAAAAAAATAAAATCACTGAAAAACACTGCATTTGTTGAAGTCTACAAGGCCCCTGCTTACAAAATCTGAAAAAAAAAAGCAGAACCCGAGACCGGATTTTTAACCAAAAAAACAAAACAGCATGGTGCAATCACATTGAAAACCGGACGAGAAGAGATTTTAGAATCAAAAAAACACATCGTTGTTCCAAAAATGAGCCAAAAAAAAAAAAAAAAAAAACAAAACAGTAAGAAATAGTTCGTTAGTGCCTTGAAGCCTTCCCCTTCTCCCTGGAGTGATTTTTTTTTTCTTTCTTTCTGCTTGGCACTGGTCACAGTTCGAGAGCAGGAGGAGCAGGGTGCGTTTGTCGCACTCACGCCACCCTCGGAGGCGGGGCAGACGGGCGCGGGGACAGGAAGTCAGAGAGAAGGGGGAGAAGGGGGCGGAGTCAGGAGGTCAGAGCGGGAGGTGGGGGGGCGGAGTCACTCGTCCGAGCCGGCCGAGCGCTTCTGGTTCCGTTTGCGAGGAGATCGTCTCGGAGAGGCCTTGTCTGCAAACGAGAGACCGAGAGAGAAGTGAAGACGAGGACACAGACGCAATGGCTTAACACAGCTCGACTTTAATTTCTTTACAGGAAAATAGAATGAGACAGAGCTGGACAATCTGACACTTTCCCCATGAGCTGAGACGCAGTTTAAGCTTGAATTGGATATGATTCAACACACAGTATCTGAAGTTTAAATAAACAATTTGAGTCCATGTGATGGTTAAATGAGTTGCTGTGGGGTAAATTAAGCGCCCTTTATCGCCCCCTGGTGTGACTGGGCTGAAAGTGACACTTGCAGCAGTGAGAGCCATCAACCCGGTGTCACAGAAGCCTCGAGTCTCACAGAACGGCCAAACGGCAGAAAAAGACTTTGTATGGATATAAGGAGAAGAAAACCAAAGTAAAGTCGAGCGAGGGATCACAGCAGGAGTCAACTGGACTTATGTTTACGATAGTACTTTACTTCAAACTGCGCTCTGTAGAGGAAAATAAGGCAAAACGGCGAAGAAATGAGAATTACTGAGTTCCTCTTTAAGTAATAATGGATATGTGCATTAGGGCTACAACAATTAATCTGATAAATTGGTTATTGAAAAGATCGTCCATTAATTTAGTAATTGTAATTTAGAAGGGGGATTTATTCACCCTGACACAACTTCTTTAGTATCACAGACTCAAACAGTTTAATTAAAAAGTCTTATATAATTATTTTCTCAGTCTTTCTGAAACAGTGTTGGACTCCTTTGCATTAGTTTTTCCAGGTTTTATCACTTAAAATAATGTATCTGTGGAAAAACCTTTGGGTAGAGGAACTGTTCTGGCAACAGTGGGGACTGGACAGAGCATAAAAAATGGCTATTTAGCACAGCTGTTAGCAACATGATGCTAACAGATAGATTTCTGAGCTGTGGCTGCGTAGTGACGGAGGTTTAAGGCTGAAATGATCAGAACGAGTCCGGTGACGGTGTCTGGGCTTTAGAAACACGCAGGAGCACTTCCTGGTTTCACAAGTCTATGTAGAGCCGTGAGACTGAGCGTTTTCAGCTCTGGAGAAGGGCAGCGCCTCAGCATACAGGATTACTCAAACAGAATACTACTCAAAGTTGCTGGTTTAGCATATTATGGGTAAAAGATTTAAGGAAAAAAGTTGCATAGTTCTGCTTGATGTAGTTTGTATATTTGTGTCAGATTGTCCAGGTGTTTAAAAAAAAAAAAAAAAAGGGTGAAAGGAGACAGGAAGCAGGCCTCACCTCTGCGACTCTGCACTGTGGCCCAGCGACAGCAAAGGAAAAGACAAAACACAAGAGAGTGAGTGAAACAGCAGGAAGAACAGCGTGGAGAGCAGAAACAGCTCAGGCCCAGGGCAGAGCTAGAGCCAACACTACAGCGCAGGGCAGCAGCTAAAAAAGGCCCCAAAACCTCTCCTCCTCACTTATACGCTCATGTTTTAGTACAAAGGAACAAAAGCTGGGTAGTAACACTAGGGGGCAGTAGTACTCACTGATCTGGTTGAGCGTCTCCTGAGGGATCCAGCTCAGGTCCACGTCGTTGTGGCTCGAAGTTCCCATTTCCACTTTAGGAGCTGGACGTCTCCTCTGGAAAAAACAACATAATAAAACATTAGTGAGTGACTAGGACAGTATCGGCGATTACTGCGATACTGTGACAGCCAAAGTCTCTAAGACTGGTTACGGTATCAAAGGGTAGCAAAAATGCACAGTTTTGTTGCAGCGATGTGGTAAAAGAGCAGAGAGAACAACATAGGCCATGATCCTTTGCTTCGTTTGAGCCGCCAACATGGAGGAGGCTGGTGTTTTCGGCAGTGTTGGCCGATAAATCGGCAATATCCAGATTCGTGGATGTTTTATGAAGCACAGAATTCAAAAGGTTAGAGAATAATACCCTAGAAGTTACTAAATAAACTTTTCACATTCACCTGCAGCACCGCAACGCTTCACTCGTTCCTCTCCCTTGGTCTCTGTACGCTTCGTTAGCCTCAGAGGAGTGGACTCGCGCTGAAAACTATAAACTCACTCTAGTGTGAGCCGTGAGCAGGAGTTTGTGGATAAAAGCTAACAGTGAACACCTGCCTCTGAAGATTTGGACTTCACTGTTTTTATGGACTGTTATGTACTTTATCTGTAGTTTTCCATTGTAAGTTTGCTTTTATGTACTGTTGGTGTTTCCTGGTTAACGCTGCCATCTTGTGGCTCTTCATATTCATGTCCACACAGGTGTTAACCCTGTACCACGCCCTCTTACAGGTGGAGAAACCCTATTGGTGGAATGTATCTTTAAAACTCACATGACACGCTTCTGTTTGTCCCCTGATGAAGGCTGTAACGCCAAAACGTGTTGGGGATTTTTTTTAAGTCTATTGTGACATGTCCTAAATAATAAAGGCTTTTTTAACTTTATGATAGAGTGCCTTGGTATTTCGTTGTTTTAACACTTGCCTCTGTACTGACTTCTGCTGTGTCCATGACGTAAAGAGGAAGTTCCTTTTATACGGTCATTACTCAGGGCAGCTTTGGAGCTGCTGTTAAAGCTTTTTGTTGTCAGACCAAACTAATGTGATCCAGATGAAAACTTACTTATCTGTAGCAATTTAGCGCAGATAAAACATGAAATATGATAATAAATATTGCTCCAAGGGCTTGGAAGGTCATTGTTATATAATAAATGTTGTTACTTTAAGCCTCCCCACAATATCGCAATAAATACATTACGGTGAGATTTGGATACTGTTACATCCATAGAGAACCTTATTTTAACCGGCATCACTGTAAGGAGTGGAGCACAGTTATTACAACAGGCTCTGTGGTTGTGCTGAAGCCTACAGCAGTGATTTATTAAAAAGAACCAATAAACTAGTGATAAGAGGCAAAAAAGTAAATGAAATCAAATCACAGTTACTGTATTTTCCAGACTATAACTCGCACTTTTTTCCATCGTCTGGCTCAGGGTGCGACATATGCTCAGGTGTGACTTATATATTAAAATATTTCAGGTGTTGGTTAGAGGGCGCTCTAGGCTTGTGTACCAGCATCTGCTGCACCTGTACCACTGACAATTTAAAATGTAAACATTACCACTAACAACTTAGGCTATAAAGACAACTGAGAAAGAGCGAAATAATTGGAAATGGAACTGATGCTGAGTCTGACGACAGCCACGCAGAGGAGGAAGCGGCGCTTCGTCTACCTCCGGAGTTGGCGGAGTTGTTCAGAAGCGACACCGAGGATGAAGAATTTAAAGGATTTAGCGATTAGGAGTGAGATGGTGAGTTTGGTGAACTTGTTATATTATGTTCTTTATGCTATAGTTATGTGAATAACTGTTAATATATTACGTTAACATACGAGACACCTGTTCAGTTCGTTGTTTATGCTTCATGTAGCTGAAAAACCATCAATGTGTTACGTTAGCATAGCGCACACCTATTCAGCTGTTGTTCTCTATTCTATTATTACTATAACTCGCCTTTCAACATGAAATGTCTGTTCTTGGTGTCGCATTTTGTAAAATACATTTCCCCCCAAAAATGTGACTTATAGTCCAGTGCGACTTTCTTTTTCATTATGCATTTTTTGGCGAGTGCGACTTATACCCCAGAGCCACTTATAGTCCAGAAAATACGGTAATCAAATTTTTATCAAACTGCAATTTTTTAAAAGTAAAAAAATACATTATGGGAGCTTATTGGTATGTTCTGACATATTTTAACTTTATTTCAAACCAACACTGCGGTCGAACAGGCAGTACTCAGCGTTTGTGCGCCTGATCTCCGCGTGCATCTGTCTCCTCTCTGCCTCGCGCCTGCTGCTCCTGTCTCCTCTGAGTGTGTGAGAACGATCAGCGATGCCACGAGCGACGCCTTGAAGAAGCGCGTTTAAATGTCGTGAAGTGAAAAAAAAATAAGGAGCGAAGCTGTGCGTTGAAGGTTGCCAGGTCCCAGAAAAATTTCCAGCACAATGTGAACTCATAAACAGCACAACTGGAAGGAAAATAGACCAATTTGTCTAAACCAGACAGTGTTACTAAATTAAACCTAAAATAAATACTTTTATACTTTACTATTAATAACAAAACGTCTTCAAGTTCACTGATTATGTCGCGATTCTTTCTAATATTCCTATTTTGATTGATTTTGACCCAGATGAATGAAAAGGTTCTTAAATTCAGTCTATGCTATACAGTATTAATAGCAATAAAATAATTCTGGCTAAAAATATTTCAACAATTGGACAATTGGACATATAAAAAATAGAATTAGGCCTATTGTAAATGGTATTTTAATTTACCCTCATATACGCTTTATCACTTTAGAAAATGTCAAACATAATGTATTACAGCCAATTAGTGTGTGTAGTGGAAGTCATGGTGGTAATATAGGTGGGGCACAGGGACACAGGTGAGCAGGTACAAGAACCGGCCGTTTGTGTGTTTGTCATCACGGTTTTATGGCTTTCATTGAAATTATTTTAAACCATTTTTGATACGAGCTTGGTTTTAATGAGCACTGCCGTCAAAGTCTAGAAATAAAGTAATGTTTTTAAACGCATTAAACTCTCCCCGATTCAGTGGTGGACATGGACTGCACGCACACGACGCGTCTGGGACCTGCCTGCTACTCGTAACGTTACATGGCTGCTACATAATGTATAGTAGTATAATTATTTACCTGTTTGTTCCACGCTGTTTATTAATTTGAGTGAAATCTCCGCCTGAACCTCGCGGGTCGTTCTGTGAAGTTTCTGCTCTCTGTCTCTCCCCCAGCAGCTCCCTCTGCGCTCTCTGCTCGTGTTTCTTGAGCTAGATGCGCGTAAGAGTTATTAGGCTATTATATTTAATATCGTTAACCTTGATTTTAAAATCGTTAAAGCTAGGCTATGTCCTTGATTTCTGCTCTTATTGACGTGAAGCAAAATGTCCGAGTGTAAAGTCTTCTCTTTTCCCTTAAACAGCTGCATTTCTTGAGACGGTTTTTGCTACAGTTGTGCAGCTGAGTGATGGTGCTTCCCTCTAGTTTCTGCCATAAACCTACTCGTGTCCTGTAAGAGATGCTCCGGGCGGGAGCAGCAGCGAGGCGAGAGCGGCCGCTGATCACAGACCTCAGCTGTGAAGGAGCTGCTCTGTGTGAGGGGAGGACGGAGCTCAGACACGACGGAAAAAACAGACGCAGAGACACAAAACCAGAGTGAACTGTGAAGAAATAAAAACCCTAACTTCTTCATTGTTTAGAGACATTTTCGGGGCTGTGACATGTCTGAAAATGACCCCAACAAAACTGCAACCCGCAGCTCCAAAAACCAGCAGGTTCAAAATAGGGCTGCAACTAACAATTATTTTGATAATCAATTAATCTGTCTTTTACTTTTTCGATTAGTCAGTTAATAATCAGATAGAGAAGCGCGAGTTAAATGGTTAAAAACTTGGTGTTTTATAGTTTTTGTTAAAAATTGGTGATAATGCTACTAAAAATCACTTAATTTTTACAAAAATAAATCAAAGCTACGAGCTTCTTGAAGATGTTTATATCGAGCATATACACATCAAATATCATCTGTAATTCATATGATATTTTTAATCAAAAACACAAAATGTACATTGTTTTTAACTGTTTACTGCTCTGTCTAGGTAATATCTAGTCAGAGTCTATTAAATATCCCAGTTGGTGATTATTTCAATAATCGACTATAATCAATTAATCTGATTAGCGGTTGCAGCCCTAGTTCAAAAAGTCCACTTGTGCGGAAAAACCGTGAACCTGGCAACTCTGTGTGCGTTGGATGGACCCTAAACATTTTGTCCTCGCCCATTACTGACCTTTCCAGACCTTTTTATAATTTTTTAAGACAATCTTAGTAAACAGCATTTTCCACGCCTTTGCACAGCACTCTGGCATCATCGAAACATGATGTCGGTACTGTTCTGTCCCAACTTTTAACAAAAATGTATGGACCTCATCCTCTAAATGTTTCCTGTCTTGTCATAGTCTCCGTACCTTTCTGGACTCGAGGAGCTGATGAAGTCCAACGACGACGAGCAAACCCAGACCGGACAGGAACACGTACATGAAGATCCTGGAGACAGAGCAACACCAGTTCTTTAGAGAATTATAAACATCTACGACGGTCTGAAATGTCAGGAGTGTGCCTCACGTCTCTCCGTCCAGGCCGTCCTCTCGCTCGGTGATGGTCACGGTTTGGTTAAACACGGCGTCCTGGAAAATGTTGCCCTGGAAAAATTAAGAAAAGAATAAAGTAAAAAAATAGACAATGTTTCTTTAAAAATATTACTTAACCCTTAAGGCGCTTTAATACTGCTTTTCTACTTGGAACATTCAAAAGGCTGTGGCTTGAAAATGTAGTGCCGACAGCAGTGCCGGCAGCAGTGCCGGCAGCAGTACCGGCAGCAGTACCGGCAGCAGTACCGGCAGCAGTACCGGCAGCAGTACCGGCAGCAGTGCCGACAGCAGTGCCGACAGCAGTGCCGACAGCAGTGCCGACAGCAGTACCGACAGCAGTGCCGACAGCAGTGCCGACAGCAGTGCCGACAGCAGTACCGGCAGCAGTACCGACAGCAGTACCGACAGCAGTACCGGGTGTAGTTCTGACTGTAGTACTAACAGTAGTACTCTGTAGCAGTCCATCAGTCACTACAGCTGTTGTTTATATGCGTGTTCTAAATTTTAGCCACAAGGGGGAGCCGTATGTTTGCAATAATTTATCCTAAAATCCTAAACTTGAGTCTGTTGTGTCACTGTAAAGTAATTCCGGTATGTTCTAGCTACATTTTCAAACTGCGAGAACAATTTCATACTTTCCGTGATATCGTTAATCACAATTATTGTGGCCAAGATAATCGTGACATAAAATTCTAAAATTTATTCCATGCCTATTCCTCACAGACATTTTTACTTTGGGAGGAAAATAGCATCAGCATCTCCTGTGTGTGGCACCAGAAGAGTAATTATTAAAACATTCTCTTTTTATCACAATGTTTTGAAGGCCATAAAGCGTGAGATTTTCCAGGATATTTTCAGGACTTGTGCGGTCTCTCGGCAGACTCCGTAAACCCCGGGGAGGTGGACTCACGCTGCTGTCCTTGTAGTTGAGGTTGACCACGAGACCGAAGGGCCGTCCTCCCATGGGCTCCGCTGGGATGAACGAGTACTCGAACGTGGCCTGGCGACTGGGAGGCACCACGGTCCCGAGCTGCAGCGCCGTGAAGTTCTGGATGTAGAACTGGTAATCCTAAAGAACAAAACACAACAACGGTACACTCTATGTCCAGGTCTACGTCCGGGTCTACGTCCGGGTCTACGTCCGGGTCTACGTCCGGGTCTACGTCCGGGTCTACGTCCGGGTCTACGTCCGGGTCTACGTCCGGGTCTACGTCCGGGTCTACGTCCGGGTCTACGTCCGGGTCTACGTCCGGGTCTACGTCCGGGTCTAGTTCTAGTAAGATTCGCCTTGGTTTAGTTCTGGCTCAGTCCTTCTTTAGACCAGGTTTAGTCCTAGTTTAGTCTTGATTTAGTCCTAGTTTAGTCCTAGTTTAGTCTTGATTTAGTCCTAGTTTAGTCTTGATTTAGTCCTAGTTTAGTCTTGATTTAGTCCTAGTTTAGTCTTGATTTAGTCCTAGTTTAGTCTTGATTTAGTCCTAGTTTAGTCTTGATTTAGTCCTAGTTTAGTCTTGATTTAGTCCTAGTTTAGTCTTGATTTAGTCCTAGTTTAGTCTTGATTTAGTCCTAGTTTAGTCGCGGTCTCGTCCTGGTTTTGTACCTGAGGATAACGGAAAGAAGCGTCCAGAGACTCCACGATGAAGTTTTCAGTTCCTTTGTTTGTGAAGCCGAGCAGGAATTTGACGATGTTGTTGGCGGGAAAATCTGAAAGCAGAGAGGATGCTGGGTAAGTCCCGACGCTGCTGTGATGACAAACTTATACCTATTCATTTAGAAGATGTTAAAACAGAGATATTTCCCTGGAAATATAAACTAGGGCAGTGATTCTCAAACTTTTCACAGCGGGTTCAACGTCAGAAAGTATTTGTCAAAGTACCATTACTAGCCCCAACTAAAACAGGAATAAAACTGGCTCTAAATCAAGGTTTTAACTGCATAAAAACTCCTGAGTATGACCAGGAGAGGCCCCTGCACCACAGTTTGAGAACAGGTTCAGGTTCCTTTATTTGTTCCTGTGTGTAAATTTGTTTTGCAGTTTTGAGAGTGTTGGTCCCACCTTCACAGACAACCATACCATACAATACTACCTGAAATTATTATTATTTATTACAATAAGAGCTACTATAAAAAGTAAAATTAAATAAACTGAAGATAAAATAAAAGTGGTCCAGCGCTAAATGGATTTACTGCCACAAAAACTGACAATAAGATAAAAACAGCAATGGACTAATTTCAATAAATAAATGTAGCAAAAGTTACTGCTTGTTGGCTTAATGATGGCAGCAGGAACAAAGCTTTTCTTAAAACGCCTCGGAACCAAAATCTTCGTCCAGAGGGAAGCAGCTGACGCTCAAAGTAAAAGAGAGAAACCACTTCTCTAACGCGCAGGACGTGAATAAAAGCGTACCTTCTCCTTTGACGAAGAGGATGGTGGTGTCTGCGTTCGGAGAGGCCTTCATCTCTCCCACCAGCGCCTCCTCCTCTTCGTCCTCCTTTTCTTCTGTCTACAAAAAAACAAAGCAGAAACATAGATTATTCAGTGCATTAGCAGAATTTCCTTCAAACTAAGGCTGCGCGATACGGAGAAAACATGCGATATTCGATAACTATGTTGAAAACTGCTGACTGACTAAACCAGGAATAAAACAAGGCTAAGCTGGGACTAAATTAATTAAATTACCACTAAAACTGGACTTTTTAAACATTTTTATTTAGTCACACATGTTCTTTTAAGGCTCTGCTGGAAAATGATTCTTCAGTGTAAATCTCTGTCAGATGGAAGACCACTAGCGTTATTGTGATATATTTAGATTCTTGCGATACGGATATTGCGTTTGCTGATATTGCAATAACGATAATTTTGCGAATATATCGTGCAGCTCTACATCATAAGAATCTAAAAATATCGCAGTAACGCTGTGGTCTTCCATCTGACAGAGATTTACACTGAAGAATCATTTTCTAACCAGAGCTTTAAATCAAAGTGTTGTGACTAAATAAAATGTTTGAAAAGTCCAGTTTTAGTGGTAATTTCCTTCATTTAGTCACAATTCAGCCTTGTTTTATTCCTGGTTTAGTCTGTGTGCTGTTCTGACTTGTGAATACAGAGATTTATATTTTTGTTCTAAGTGACTTTAACTTACTGCGTCAGAAAACTGGGTCCTATTTTAAAATACTGCAATTTTCAACATGGTTATTGAATACGACAAATCGTGCAGCCCTAATAATAAAACCTGTGAACCTGTGTCAGTGTCATCACTTACTCATAGGCCTTTACAAAAAATCTGCACAAAAATTGTGCCACTCATAAAAATGCCCTCCGTAAACCAGGACTAGACCAGGACTAGACCAGGACTAGACCAGGACTAGACCAGGACTAGACCAGGACTAGACCAGGAGCTAGACCAGGAGTAGACCAGGACTAGACCAGGACTAGACCAGGACTAGACCAGGACTAAACCAGGACTAAACCAGGTCTAAACCAGGACTAAACCAGGACTAGACCAGGACTAGACCAGGACTAGACCAGGACTAGACCAGGACTAGACCAGGACTAGACCAGGAGTAAACCAGGAGTAGACCAGGACTAGACCAGGACTAGACCAGGACTAGACCAGGACTAAACCAGGACTAAACCAGGACTAAACCAGGTCTAGACCAGGACTAGACCAGGACTAGACCAGGACTAGACCAGGACTAGACCAGGACTAAACCAGGACTAAACCAGGACTAAACCAGGACTAGACCAGGACTAGACCAGGACTAAACCAGGACTAGACCAGGACTAGACCAGGACTAGACCAGGACTAGACCAGGACTAGACCAGGACTAGACCAGGACTAGACCAGGACTAGACCAGGACTAAACCAGGACTAAACCAGGACTAGACCAGGACTAAACCAGGACTAAACCAGGACTAAACCAGGACTAGACCAGGACTAGACCAGGACTAGACCAGGACTAGACCAGGACTAGACCAGGACTAGACCAGGACTAAACCAGGACTAAACCAGGACTAAACCAGGACTAAACCAGGACTAAACCAGGACTAGACCAGGACTAGACCAGGACTAGACCAGGACTAGACCAGGACTAGACCAGGACTAAACCAGGACTAGACCAGGACTAAACCAGGACTAAACCAGGACTAGACCAGGACTAAACCAGGACTAGACCAGGACTAGACCAGGACTAGACCAGGACTAGACCAGGACTAGACCAGGACTAAACCAGGACTAGACCAGGACTAGACCAGGACTAAACCAGGACTAGACCAGGACTAAACCAGGACTAGACCAGGACTAGACCAGGACTAGACCAGGACTAAACCAGGACTAGACCAGGACTAGACCAGGACTAGACCAGGACTAAACCAGGACTAAACCAGGACTAAACCAGGACTAGACCAGGACTAGACCAGGACTAGACCAGGACTAGACCAGGACTAGACCAGGACTAGACCAGGACTAAACCAGGACTAGACCAGGACTAGACCAGGACTAAACCAGGACTAAACCAGGACTAGACCAGGACTAGACCAGGACTAGACCAGGACTAGACCAGGACTAAACCAGGACTAAACCAGGACTAAACCAGGACTAGACCAGGACTAGACCAGGACTAGACCAGGACTAAACCAGGACTAAACCAGGGCTAAACCAGGGCTAGACCAGGGCTAGACCAGGACTAGACCAGGACTAGACCAGGACTAAACCAGGACTAAACCAGGACTAGACCAGGACTAAACCAGGACTAGACCAGGACTAGACCAGGACTAGACCAGGACTAGACCAGGACTAAACCAGGGCTAAACCAGGGCTAAACCAGGGCTAGACCAGGGCTAGACCGGGACTAAACCAGGACTAGACCAGGACTAAACCAGGACTAGACCAGGGCTAGACCAGGACTAAACCAGGGCTAGACCAGGACTAAACCAGGACTAAACCAGGACTAAACCAGGACTAAACCAGAACTAGACCAGGACTAGACCAGGACTAGACCAGGACTAGACCAGGACTAAACCAGAACTAGACCAGGACTAAACCAGGACTAGACCAGGACTAGACCAGGACTAAACCAGGACTAAACCAGGACTAGACCAGGACTAGACCAGGACTAGACCAGGACTAGACCAGGACTAAACCAGGACTAGAAAATTAAGACTCATTTCATTAGCACCCAGCGTCCAAAAAGCTGAGTTGTTAACAAGGCCACGTTGTTTAATTACGACCATTTCTGAAAAGAATTTGGTCTCAGTATGAAAAGATCTAAGCTTTTGTATAATACGCCTTTGAGCATGTAAGCGGGCATTTTATATTAAACTAGTGACCGCAGGTAGTTGCATCAAAAGTACGTGGCATATTTAAGACCTGTTTAAAAGCATTTAAAACCTAATAATCCGCATCTCAGCACATTTAAGGCTTTTTAAAGTCTTAAATTCCGATTTTTATATTTAAAACTTTTTTAGACTCTGCAGAACCCCTGTCTAATTCTTCAGCTCGTGTCTTCTCCCTCTGCTCGTATCCATCGCTCTTCTGCTCTTCTCATTAATATATTTAAAAAAAAAATAATTAACTCAAGTGTATTAAATAGTTATCAAATGTAAATTAAAGTAGTGGTCTGTGATAAAGTTGTGATGAAGTTTAAAAATGAAATTCAGTTATGTTGAGATGCTAAAATGAAAATTAAATGTGAAATGTAAATATTTTTTGTTAAAAAGGGGCAGAAAATATCAGATTTATTCTTCTCTCTGCTCCTTTTCATTCAAACGTTATGCTGTCATGTAAACATTTCTGCTTTTTTCTTTCTCTTTTATATAATGAATGAAAAAAAAAAAACATACGCTAAAGTGGCACTCTCTCAGTCAGCTCCGACCTCGGTGCTCAGTGAGGCCAGGTCTGACTTTTCTCTGCTGTAAACGAGTGGCGCTCACACTGACCCCAGATCAGCAGAGTTGTCTGTCCCTCTGATGGACTCGCTCCTAATCCTATCCATCCTCGTCACAAACAAAGAACAGAAACATCTTCAGCTCTGCTCCCGTCTGTCCCTTCGAGCCACAACATCTCTGCTCTCGCCGCTGCCTCGTTCACCTTTCCTTTCATTCCTGCTGAAACTCTCTAACCTCACTGCTGCTGAATCACATCATATCAATCCCTTCATCTTAAAATAACAATAATTTAAGACTCACTAGTTCAGCGTTTTCGTCGTCCTCCACTTCCGCCTCGTCGTCCTCGTCCTCAGCCGTGACGTCGTCGACCACATCTTCGTCCACAGGTTCGGCCTCCTCATCCTCAGTCAGGTCCTGGGCCGAGACCATGGGGTCTTACGGTGAAAAGAACAGATCATTATTATTGTGAACTCAGACGTTTTTAAAAGGACTCTCCCACCTTAACAAACAGAGCAAAAGAACTGCTGTGGTGCGGCTCTACTACAGGCGCATTAAAAAAATTAATTATGGCACATCGTTGGTGTCATTAAAAGAATTTAGTTTCAGAAAAGCTAATATTCAGAATTGTACAAAGATGACTAATTACAGAAGTAAGTCCAATACAAGTCTTACGTTCGTGGGCTGCAAAGAGTCAGCTCTGGCAAAAGCTAACGGGACTCACTAAATGTGCAGGAGCTGCAGATCCGTGTGGGTTTGTTTACCTCTCAGTAACGCGTTAAAATGGCGGCGCCCGCTTCATTACAGGCTACTGTCCGGCTGCATTTTGGATGTTATAAACCGAAAACTCAAGGTGATCAGGATTTCGACAAGAGCCGCACTGATTACGAGGTGCGTCAAACAAAAGTGTGGTCAGTGTTATAATAACTAAACAAAGCGTGTTTTACGGTGCCGTTTATCGCCATCGCAATTTCAGCAAATGCAATATCCACGTTTCTGAATTAGGGCTGCAACTAACAATTATTTTGATAATGGATTGACCTGTTGATTATTGTTTCAATTAATTGGATAGTGAAGTGTGTGGATAAAGTGGTTAAAAACTGAGGTGGTTTATAGTTCCTGTTAAAAAAATTAAAAAATTCGACCAAAAATCACTTAATTTTTACACAACACAATTTTAACCAGATGAAGCTATAACTATGTCACTGAAGGATGTTTGGATAAAGCATATACACACACAGATTTTTATTAAAAACATAAAATGTACATAGTTTTTCAGTAATAGACGCTCCCCTCTCATTCATGGCATGTTTCAGAGTCTATGAATACTCCAATGATTACTAATTTAGTTGACAATTATTTCAATAATTGATTATAATCGATTAATCCGATTAGTTGTTGCAGCTCTAATCTCAATAACATTATGTTCCTTCATCTGACTTCAGACTTTACTCTGTCAGAGTCATTGTCTTGTCAGAGCCTTAAATGAAATGTGAACAAACAAAAATATTTAAAAAGTCCAGATTTCGCTCCCACCCTCTGGAACCCAGTCCCCAAACAAGTCCCGGCCTTCAAAAGTCTGCTCAAAACACATGCTTTTCATTTTCTCATTTTATTGCTTTTAATGTTTGATTGCTTGTTTTTATGTCCTTTATACAGCATCTTTATTAAAAGTGCTTTTATAAATAAAATGTTTTATTATTATTAGATTTGGTCACAATTTCCTTAATTTAGTCCTAATTTAGCCATGTTTTAGTCCTGGATTAATCTTTGTTAATGTAACAATATTGGTGATACAATAATATCCCAATTTCAAAAGTCTGACATTATCGCCCTGAGCTTTTACAATAACGAGTGGTGAGCTCCTGGGGCTAATATTGTTTTGTTGCAGCAGAATTGTAAAAAAGCAGAAGGAACTACTCTGTTTCAGTGCAGCCAACGTCACAAAAGTGCAGTTATTATGAAACACTTATTCAGTCTTAATCTTTTGAAAAATCACAATAATTATGCACCAAAGACTCATCAGGGCATTTTTATAGAATATGTTTTGTTATTGTGAGCATTTATACAACACTGTTCCTACTTTAAGTTTAGATTGTGACAGATTCCGCTCGTAAACACAGAGACTTATAGTTCTGCTTTAATTGAACTGAACTTAAATAGTTTGTCAAAATATCACCACATTCAACATAAGTTATCTCATGTTTCTCTCATGTTGTGCAGCCCTATAATGGTTCACAGTTACTGAAAACTAATTCAGTATCTCAAAAAATAACGCAAATATTTCACATTAAATAATTATACTTTAATTAAATAAATACTTAAATTATTTCACTGTGTGGACTGAATGTAAATAATAATCGAGCTACACATTTACAATAGAACAATTAACATAATCTCACTTATCACAATACTGTAATTTACTGAAACATATATAAGATATAACAAAGCTATAACGCACACTAAAATAATAAGCACTAAATCAAAGTCTAAAGCCAGAGTTTCAAAACCACATCTCAGTCTAACTAAAGCAGAAATAAACACGACTGAACGTGGCCTGACGCACAACGTGTTTTATCTCGTTTTTTAACAAAATGAATCAATAAATATCACCAGGCCTAAACCAGGTCTTAGCTACATAAACTTAGTACTAAAAACTCTAGAATAAGCTTAAATAAACTAAGCTTCAGCTAATACTAAACATGGAATACTCTCATGTGAACCAAACTTATCACAAAAACACAAACTAAGGTGGCACTAAAGGACAGGTGACAATAGTACAAAGACATGGAAGTCTACAAGGATTCAGGAGAAAACACGAATAAAGTTAAAGCAAACGATAACTGTCATAATTTAAAATGTTTTGCAGCCAGTATTAGCTTAGCGGGCTAACGGCTAAGGACACGTCAGTCTAAACACGCCGCTGAACTAAAGTCACTCTGGGCACTTTTTATTATCTTCAGTCAAAGAAAAGTGGATTCTGTAGATGGTCTGAGATGTTAAAGTCTGAATACAAGAGGTTTGAAAGTGACTGGACAAACATTTACTGTAAAACAAACACATTTAACCCTAAAGACACATGTCAGAGTACAGCGGCCTGTCACACGGAGCTAACGGCTAACAGTAGCTCCTCAAAGCTTATTAACCCAGTGTGGCGCGCTGTTGCTCCGGCACAGACTCACCTCGGACCAGCAGCGTCGCCGGGAAGGCCAGCAGCGCGAGCAGCAGTAGTTTGGGCAGAAATTTCCACATTTTGGGGCGGAATCAGTGCGTGTTCTCATTCAGTGTCGGCCAGGCTCTGAGTGAGCGCCGCTGCGATGCTGCTTCCGCTACAGTACGGCCCGCACATGCGCAGTAAGAGCTGTCAGGAGAAGCTACAACGCATGCGCAGATTGCAGATTGGAGGATTTAGCCACAAAATATGTGAAATTACAAATATAAGATAATAATTTAATTAATTTTGGCAAGTGACGACCAATCGACCACACGTAAGGTGAATATGGGTAAAGTGGAACAGTTAATTAATGATTAGCTTTTAATGCATTGTTTTCATGAACTAAATAAACACACTGTGCATATAATAAGAATGTGCAGAATTAAAAATCATAAGTGCTGTGGGTATGGCATCACGTCCTGAGGTGTGGCAAATCAAAATCTACAGGACAGCAGTAAAAGTGACGGTGAGGACAATGACATAGCAACTTGGGATGAATGATTATATAGATATATAATATAATATAACATAATATAATATAGATTATAACTTTTAAAAACAAAAAAAATATATTTTTTTGTAAAATAATAATTTATTGGAATATAATTATGAATTAATTCATAATTTATTATTTATAAAAACAAAAAATGTACATGTTTTTTTCTTTTTAATTTTCTAAATATAAGTGATTTTGACACTGTCCTGCTTTAACAATAGTGAATTGGTAAAGTGGGACATTGTACTTTTCTTAAACCTTTTTCAGCCATTTAACTTAATGTGGTGTTTCTTTTGATAGTTCCCTCAAATATGAGCAATTTAACAATATTTTTAAAATGAGAATATTCTTAAGTATCAAGTTTTTCAGTGAGTTTTTATATTTGTAGTGCACCATGAGCTGTCATATATCACTGTTTAGCCATACTGTTCACATTAATTCAATTATTATATAAAATTTTGTGTTCCGTAATGATGGCTGTTACTTGCAGCCTATTTAAAATGTATAATTGTTGTTGTTTTCATTTGAGTGTGTTTTCATACTAACTTTTCCACGTTTAGGTGTCCCACTTTGTGACTGAGGACGAACCTTCAGTTCAATTCAACCTTCAATTAAGGTTTCACTGTATTTCCATCTGTAATGTGTAGTTGAGTTCTTAAGGTGTTTAAAAATGTATTCCAGTAAAGCTTCTACCCATATTCACCATAAGTAATATCAGACATTAGCGAGTATGTCAACATTTAGCCATAGAGTTTGGGAAACTACCTCATGAAGCAACCGCTGAGCGATCAGGGTTCGTAACTTCATGGAAAACCTTAAAAAGTCATAGAATTTTAAAATGCAATTTCCAGGCCCTGGAAAACTTTTGGAATTTTATATTTTGGTGTAAAGTTTTGGGAATTTAAACAGTCTGAGTAACATTCAGCCACTACTTAAACCTTTTTTCAGAGTTTTTGACCTGAAACTAAACTAAATTGTCCACCATTTCTTAAACCTTCCATTTGTTTACAATAGTCTCTAAAAACCCAGACCAGGAGTTTTACTCAGGACAACTAACATCAGAAGTAGCAGATTATGTTAATGGTGCTCAGGAGGGTTAACGACTGTCCCAGTCATTCCAGCAGAGGACACGACTGCTAGTAATCCAAAACCATTGTGGCCTTTCAACTATTTTAGACCAATGGAGAGCCATGGTTCCTGCACTCCTCTGGTGTAAATTTTCTATTAATTTTTCTCATAGACTTTTAGAAAAATACATATGATAAGGGTAAAAAAGTTTTGGTCGAGACCAAAAACAACTGGACCTACTTTATTGGACTGCTGTGCTCAGGACGGCTAAATCTATTTCCAGTGACACTGAACATTCCTTTGTTTAGTGAATTTAGTTTAATGCCTTCTGGACGACGCTATAGAATGCCTTTAGCAACTAAGAAAGTCTGTAAAGGGTCATTTGTCCCAAATGCAGTGAGTTTACTAAACAAGCACTGGGGAAGAATTAAGCAGCACATTCTCAAATGCTTACATTATAGTGTTTTTCTGTACTAATTGTCTTTTGGTATTTTTATGCTGCAACCATGTCTTGTATTTATCGTATTGTGTTGTATTTGTTGTACAGTGTGATTGATGGTGAACCAAAGACAAATTTCCATTAAATGGACAATAAAGTTAAAGTTAAAGTTAAAGTGACTGAGGCTTGATTCTCCATTTAGCTTTTACACTCTATACACATTTTTCTAAAAGTCTGTGTGAAAAATGAATGGGAAATTTACTTCCAGCACCAGAGGGAGGTTGGCACTGTTGAGCTGCACAGAATTTAGTTTCAGGACAAAAACTCCTCCCTCCTATGAGCATATACAGTATGTGAACTCTCTGGAATTATTTGGATTTCTGCATGATTTGGTCATAAAATGTGATCTGCTCTTCATCTAAGTCACGGCAATAGACACACACATAACCACAGTCTGATTATACTAATGCTGAAAAAAATATGTTTGCATGTTTTTAGTGATTATTTATGTAAACATTCACAGTGCAGGACTGAAAAAGTATGTGAACCCCTAGGCTCATGACCTCTTCAAGAGCTAAGTGGAGTTAAGTGTCAGCCAACCTGGAGTCCAATCTATGAGAGAAGATTGGGGGAGTGGGTTAAAGTGGCCCTGCCCAATAAAAAACACCCCCCAGTTTTGAATTTGCTGTTCTGAAGAAGCATTACTTGATGGGACCCATGCCCCACATAAAAGAGCTCTCAGAAGACTTACGAGTAAGAATTGTTGACTAGCAAAAAGCTGGAAAGTGTTACAAAAGTTTCTCTAAAAGCCCTGATGTTCATGAGTCCACAGTACGACAGATTGTCTATAAATGGAGAAGGTTCAGCTGCTGCTACTCTCCCTAGGAGTGGCCTCCTGTAAAGATGACTGCAAGAGCACAGCGCAGAATCCTCAATGAGGTGAAGAAGAATCATAGAGTGTCAGCTAAACACTTACACAAAACTCTGGCACAAGCAACATCTTTGTTGACAAATCTACAATGGGTCAAACATTGAACAAAAATGGAGTTCATGGGAGGACACCGCGGAAGAAGACACTGCTGTCCAAGAAAATATTGCTGCACATCTGAAGTTTGTAAAAGCGCACTACTGGAAAAATATTCTGTGGACAGATGAAACCAAAGTTGAGTTGTTTGGAAGGAACACAACGCTGTGTGTGGAGAAAAAAAGGCACAGCACCAACATCAAAACCTCATCCCCACTGTGAAGTCTGGTGGAGGAGCATCAGGGTTTGGGGCTGCTCTGCTGCCTCAGGGCCTGGACAACTTGATATCATCAACAGCAAAATGAATTCCCAAGTTTATCCAAACATTTTAGCAGGAAAACCTAAGCCCACCTGTCCACCAACTGAAGCTCAGCAGAAGATGGGCAACAGGACACTGACCCAGAACACAGAAGCAAATCAACAACAGAACTGACTTCAACAGAAGAAACTCCGCCTCTGGAGTGGCCCAGAGTCCTGACCTCAGCCCGACTCAGATGCTGTGGCCTGACCTCAGAAGAGCGACTCACAGCAGACATCCCAAGAATATTCTGACGTTTTGTAAAGAGGAATGGTCCAAAATTCCTCCTGAGCGCTGTGCTAGAGAACATTAGTTTCACTTCACTACAGAAAACGTTTGGTTGGTTATTGCTGCCAAAGGGGGTCAACCAGTTCTTAAATCCAAAGGTTCACATACTTTTTCAATCCTGCAGTGTGAATGTTTAAATAATTATTCAATAAATACATGGGGGGAAATGCAGCATTAGTTTACGCAGACTGTATTTGTCTATTGTTGTGACTTAGATGAAGCTCAGATCACATTTTATGACCAAATCATACAGAAATTCAAGTAATTCCAAAGGGTTCACATACTTTTTCTTGCAACTGTAACTCAGCTCTCAGGAGTTTATTTTCAGATCTGACAAAGCCTTTTGGATGAAGGTGAAATGTATTCAACTTTTAAAACCAAGTCCAGATGACTTCTTTTTAAAACTTTTGTTGTGATTCTATTTGCGTTGATGACTGAGAGTCTTCACAGACATTACTGTTGTAGTAGTACCAAAGGTTAGCATGTTTCAAATACAAAAGGCTCGAGGGCTTACACTTTAGTTAAAGTAATAGATGAAATGATTCAGGGACATTGGTTTACCACATACAACAAAGTAATTCAGTTCAGACGATGTACATAAAACGTTAAAAATCTTTATAAAAAACAAAGTGGAAAAAAAAACCCACAAATATATACAGATTTTAAAATGATGTTACAATAATATCACTTAAAATGTGTCTTATTTCATTATAAAATATCACAGTCACCATAATGTTAAGTACCCTGAGTTAAAAAAAAAATAGATTCTCAATCTCAGCACACTCAGTTTGGAGAAGTAGACAGGAGCAAGACTAAACTGAACACAGAATTACTTCAGTGTCAATTTAACTGTGCTTGAGTATCTCCGAAATATCTGCCGCTGAGAATATTCCATATTTTGGTTCAGAGCCTCATCAAGGAGCTTGTACTGGGGAGAGCTATGTTCTAGGGTTGTACTGAGAGGAGAACCTGAAGATAGTTGTTCTAAAAGTGAGTTTAGAAAAATAACTTTCACTAAGTATTTGAAATGTGAGGTTCAAGGTTCACCAAGTTCACTCCCAAGAAATTCATTTTTTACAAATGTGGACTCTTCAGTTTACTGCAAAGGTCTGAGCTTGGATCCAGCTCACAGACGTCTCGTATCAGAACTGAGGCGGCCCTGGATCCCTTCTTTATCACACTGTCCACCACATGTCGGGCCTTGTCTGTCCGTGGTTTCACTTTAGCAGACTCCATTTCCTCTGAGGTTATGATCTTCTTTTGCAGAAGTCTGTCCAGCAGTTGGTTGAGGACAGGGTCAGACACATTTGTAACAAACTCAGCACGAACTGAACTCAGCTTCGCCTTTGGTGAGATTCTTTGGTGAATCGTGGTTCGGTCTTTTCTCAAAGCAGGCTCTGAAGGAAAAAAGAAAGTCATGTTTTAGTCTTTCAAAAGCAATGTACAGTACTATCCAAAAATCTCAAACTAACTGTTTTTGTTGTTCTTGTTTGGTCAGTCCTTAAAGAGCCGTGTCTTTGACTAAGTCTTACAACGCTCACTCTTAAAGCAAACGTGTGTTGAGGGTTTACACTCTGACTGATTTTAGAGAATGTTTTATACTTTTTTATTACTTTTTGTCTGTCTGTATCTTTCTATCCGGGACGTAATATCAGACAGACCAACCTCTGCTCTGTATGAACTGACTACAAGAGCTTGGGAACCAGTGCCTGATGCATGGATCTCAGTTCCTAAAGCCGGACTTTACTTACTAGCTGTTTGACTCTGCATCCCCAGGTAGGTTTTACGCGTCCATACATAACCAGGGGCAGTTCTAGGGGGTGGCCAGGGGTGGCCAATGCCCCTGTAACTGTGAGCCAGTGCCCCCTAGTGGCCGCCCCTCTGAAGTGTCCTAAATGCCTTATGAAACTCACACATTATATTGTAAATTTGTTTGAAGGGTTATTCTAGCGTTATGAAAGGGGGAATATTGTATGTTTATCATGTTTACAAAGATGATAGAGTTATTTTTTAAATAAGTCCCAGTCAGTTTACATCAAAATGTCTCGTGTACCCCCCAGCAAAAAGGCTGGCCCCAGTGTGGCCCACCAGTTAAAAGTGGTCTAGAACCACCCCTGTATGTGACACGAAAGAGACGCGATATTTATTTTTGATGAGTGATCGCACTAAGCCGGAAAAAAAACGAGTGATACCAAACAATAACAGTGCAGACACTGAAGGGATAGATATTTCTGTTCTTATTTATTTTAGTTGTGCCCTAAATCCACTGCAGAGTGAACAGCGCTGTCTGCTGGCCTCACAGGGTTACTACATATCTTCACACCTTCTGCTGTTTTTTCACTCCTTGCATGTATCTGAGTAAGGGCCCGTTTACACGACAACTCTGGTCAGGAAAACGCAATAGTCATGCCGCCTGCGATTCGCATTTACAAGAAAAAGCTGAGGTGTAAAGAAAACAATTGTAAATTGTAGTGCCCATGTTTTTCCAGCAAACGGCGCTGTGGGCCTGTCTGTAAATGCGCTACACCACATAGAGAGTAAACAGCAGACGAAATGATAGCTCCGGTCTTTTCAACTTCCAACTACTTTAAGATCTTGTGGTTTTCTGGAGCCACTCTCATAAAGCCTTCAGAAGAAGTCAGTCCTGATACAGATATTACTGACAGGTACTGACTAAATATGAACGTATTAGGCATAAAAGCCTCTTATTTTGTGATCGAGGGTCAGCTGGCATGCACCCGGCAGACAGCCAATCACTGTTCTTATTGGGACTGTTATGTCATTGTTTTCAGTGAGTCGCTGTTTTTACAGTTTACAGAGAGGGGAGCGGCTCCGAGCGGCTCCAGCTGTGAGACCACAACACTTCCTCCAGCGGATTTGGAAAAGAGAAACCCTGTCCTTGTGTAAATGAAAGGACAAACCACAATCAAACCTTTGGGGATTCGGGAAAATAGCCCCTAAATGTGAATTGGTGACTGTCCTGACCAGCGTTTTTGTGTAAAAGACAATCAGTGACTACATTCTACAGTCATCACCTCCCTCTGCAGTCATCAGCTGGCAGACAGAGGAGTCTGACTCCCAACGACAGTCAAAGTCACTGTGTTACTTTATGGTTTAATTAGAAATGAGTTTAGTACTGAGACTTGTAGATTTTAAAAGTGGTGTGGAGTAGATGTAAACTCACCAGTCAGATCCAGCTCATGTTTCCAGACCTCGGACTCTCTCGCCTCTGTGTTCCCCGCCTCTTTGAGTGTGACAGTGACTTTACTGCTCTCAGGCGGCAGGCGGACCTCAAACGACGGGTGATAGTTGGGCTCGTGGTCCATGTCGAACTGCGCCCTCTGGAGGAGAGAAACAGCAGGTTTTCAGCAGACAGACTAAACAAAGCAGAGTGCATTAGCTGTACTCACTTCAGGCTGTACTTTCTCAGCATCGGGACAGACTACACTGTAGTGTTTGTCTATGACCAGTTTACATTTAGGAGGGGCATCAATGTACTGTGTGGTAGTCCGCTGTCTCTGTTCCACCTGAAAAACATTATTTTGGGATATTTTATTAGGAAATGTAAACCAATCCATTCCTTGGGTTTAGAGGGACACTGTGGAAACACAGAGAACATTAGTTTCACTGAGAGTGAATTGTGTAGAGGGACGGCAGCGGCTCAGGAGGTAGAGGTTTATGCTAAATGTACAACACAACAGAGACGCAGCAGCAGTGTGCACTCTGTGCTTTTAAAGACCAGGCCTATTATACACTGCCTGGCACCACCTGGATTTCACTAAGCATGTAGGTTAGAGTCTCCCATTGGATAATTACTGCAGGGTGATTATGTTTCAGCTGGAAACAGGTTATTCCATCAGAGTCCAGACCTCAACTCCACTGAGAATTTTTGGGATGTGCTGGAGAAGACTTTGTGCAGTGGTCCGACTCTCCCATCATCAATATAAGATCTTGGCAAAAAATGAATGCAATGCTGGATGGAAGAAAATGTTGTGACATTGCAGAAGCTTATCAAAATGATGCCACAGTGATTGTGTCCCGTAATGAAAGCTAATGGCAGTCCAACAAAATATTAGTGTGTGACCTTTTTCTAGCCAGGAAGTGTAATTTATACAGCAAACAAAGCCTTGTTAAAAGACACTAACCCTAGAGCACATGGCTCATCTGCACATAAACATAAAGTTACACTGCTGCACATCACACTGGGCTGTTCGCTGTATCGCCCAGCCCTAGAGTACACTATCAAGTAACTAACAAGGCAAATTCAATACAACTCCGTACCTGGTCCACGGAGATGTTACTGGGCAGAAGAAACATGTTCACTTTCAGTCTTTGTGTGTTTTGGTTTTTCGGTGAGCAGAAGAGCAGAACCTGCCCGCTGATCGCCTTGTATTTTTGAAAAAGCCAGTTCCACACAAGTCCAAACAAGGAGAGGCCAGAGACTTCGATGACTACGTGGGTCTCTGTGATCCGCAACGGTTCAATGAAGCTCATCCCACTGTCGCTGATGTGGGCCACAGACAACTGGCTTTTACTGAGGTCAGCTGGAAACGAAGAAATAGTGAAGTTACAGAGAAGAAGGATGAGGCTGAGGTTAGAGCTGCCAGGAGACAGGAGGCCTACAGGAAGACCAGAGAGGAGGTTTATGGATGTAGTGAAGGAGGACATGAGGTAAGACAATGTGAGAGAAGAAGAGGCAGAGGAGAGGTCAGATGGTGCAGAGGATCCTCTGTGGAGCAGAGGAGGAGAACGTACCGTCGTCGGCCTCACAGTGAGGCAGGTGCAGCTCACACACGGCTCTCTCTGGACACTCGATGTCATACAGAGGTCCTGCAGGCGTCCTACTCGTCGACTCCAGCAGCGCCTCATCCCATTGGACGGTTCTGTACTGAAGCGCCGCCTCCTCCGTCACCACAAACACCAATCCTGTGGAAGTGCAGTGGAAGGCTCCAGAACCAGGGCATCTGAACCTGGAGCACAGAGAAGACACTGAGCTTTGTGTGAGTGAGATTTCTGGTTAAGCTCGCGAGTCGAGCCTAAACCCAGGATTATTGGTGTCATGAAGGAGGCTCACTTTTCAGCCTGGGTTAGAAACATACGCAGCAGAGCTAACCTGGTCCAGACCAGGTTTTATTCACGAGTTTGAACTTTGATCTGCTCCTTCTGTGTTTTAACACATTTATCTTGATATTTTATTGACCAGAGTTTAAGGAGAGACTGAACTCTTTGAGTTTAACACTTTGTATTGTATTTGATCACATTAAAATTCAAGCCTGTAAACAGAGCTTTAAATTTACCGAGGCTCAACGTTCACCGGGGGACGCACAGCTCTATTTAAATTGCCTGGAAAATCCAGAATGATCTGTCTCTGTATTATTATACAGAGACAGATCATTCTGGCACCACAGCGTCCGCCGTGGTTGGATTCAAATCCCAACCGTACCGTGCTTTTTGATTCGTTTAAGTCACGTGTTCTTCACGAGCAGCGTCACTCGTCTCCTCAACAACAATCAAGATGGCGACCAAGGAGCCGAGAGTTTGTTTCATTCCGTGGTAAATTCCGTTTTAAATGACCAAAAACATATCGAGTCATTAAAACCACAGCAGCTTACAGCACTAGAAGCCTCTATTTAAAAAAAAAGATGTTTTCGTTGCTCACTTTCTTGTTGCTTTGTTAAAGTCACATCCACCATTTTCTGATTGGCTTACTCCACTGTCAGTTTACTCGGGTTTGCTCTGCTCTAGAAATGAAATTGATTCAGTGGCGACCAGACTCATCCTCTGGTACAGCGGTGAGGCTGGAATTCCCAGGCAACTATTTAAACAGTTGAGAGAGAAAAAGCCTGTGTCACACTTGTGCTCTGTATTTCCTTCCAGTCAGCACCACTCCTCTTTATCATTTTGCTGCACGTAAAACTGTGTGAAAACAGCAACAGTAGGCCTAGTTTTCCATTGTAGATGGCAGTATTGGGCTTCTGTAAGACTTTCACTTTTGTAGTTTTATTTTTATAACTTTTTAAATGATCATCTTTTTACCTGAGATTTGCAGACGTCTGTACTTTGAATAAAAAGCGTCAGATGATGTGGCACATGCCCCCTTTCCCGGGAGTGCACACAGACGCCGAAGATCAAACCCTGGCATCACAAATTCTGCTGCTAACCTCCTTCATGATACTGGTTATCTCAGAGCTGAGGTTCAGGCTTTGAGAAGCTCACTCAGATAACACCTGGCTATGCCAAATCAGCTTTGTAGTACAGCTCTCAGGAGTCCAACCCACAACGTTTTCACTAAGAGAAACGAGACAGGCTAACCACTCTGCCACTCACCCAGTAAAACATAATTTAGTTTACCTGTATGAAACATTTCCTGACTGAGTCGACACTTCAGGGCTGAAGTCCGTTTCCTAAAATTAATAAATGTTACTTCAACACATTTTATTTGTTCTAGTCAGAATCTTTAGTGAATATTTACTGTACCGTCCAGTTCGACGATGGGTACTCAGCCTCATACAAAAGGTCAGATGTGGATGGGTCTGTGAAAAGAACTGAGAGTTTAGTAAGAACAAAACTTCAGCCCAGGTAACTCTGGACAGTAGCTCAGTAGCAGTGGGCTCCGGAGGCAGCGAGTGTAGTGGCACAGGCCTGGTACACAGAGCAACAGGTTAGACAGATTTATATGGAAGCTTGTTAACCAAAACCAAAATGCAGCAGCATCTGCTAGAATTTGGATTATACTGGAGACAGCAGAGATGAGGACAGAATTTTATATCTGTATTTTGTGCAAACTGCATAAAATTAAGACTTTATGTAAACACTGATTAAAAAACAGTTTACCAACACACAAACCATTCATAATTCTAAATTAGGCCTAAATAAAACGCTCCAAATTAAACTACATGAAGAGCCATTTGGGAAGCACAAGAGCCGCTCGTCTAAAGGAGCCGAGCAAAAAGAGCAGAATCTGTGAAAAGATGTTGACTGCCCAGCACTAATTAGCTAAGGCCATGCTGCAGTGGAATTTATAAATTATTTTTCAAACAGAGAGAAAATCGACAAAGAGATTGACAAAGCTGTTGTACTTACTTTGGTCAGACCTGGCAGGTTCTAGTGGAGGTCCCCTTTAGGATGAAGATAAGCTGTCTGTTAGTTTTGAGATATTAATTTTTATCAAAGCTAGCTATGTGAAGCTAGCAAAAGAGAAGTTAGCCTTATTAACTTCTCTTTTGCTAGCTTCACATATAATCTGCTCTAGTTTAGGCCACGTATTTGCCTTAAAGTTTGCTTAGTTTATGCCTTAATACTCATTAGTGTAGTTTATGATTCTCATATATATGTTAATATTTTAGTTTATGCCATTATATGCATTTTAATAAACCCACTTAGTTATGACACATTATATTACGTTCCTTGTTTGATTATACTACATACATAGTAATATACTTTTAAGATACATTTGTAAGTAGTGTTTTGTCAGCTGTTGAACATGTTTCCATCCTATGCATGTCCTGTGAAGCAAAATCACCAGCTACGTATGGGATGGACCGCGCCGTAAATGATGTCATCACAGATCATGTCATTATTGTTCAGCCACTAGTATAAGAAATGTTAGCCGGCCTTGAGCAGTAAGAGTCCGGCACCACCTGAGCCTGGAGAGACCGGGGATTGTTTCGGTGCTGGGCTCTTCCTGTCTCGAGCCAGAGGATCTTGTAATTTTGCTTTTTGATCTACCACTATACTTTTGAATTTGTTCATTGTTAATAAATAAAGGGCGGTAAATCCGAGACTAAACTTCTGGTCCTCAGAATCTTTTTGACAAAAGAACACGCAGCACGTACCTTCTGTTTAACAAGGTCTGAACCAGCTAATGTTAAATTAAAAATTCCTGCCAACAGTTTCTTAAGACATGAGCAACAGCACAGCAGGCAAATCCATTTGAGCCGTCTGGCTGTGGTTTACCTTCAGGTAAAAGCTACATTCACATTACTAAGAATGGCTGCCATATTTCTGTCAGTCTGCCCCAGGGCAGCTGTGGCTACAGAAGTATCTCACCACCTCTGAGTGTGACTGATGTGACGACCCCTCCTCTGCCGGCAGGGGCGGTTCCTCCTGCTGGCAGAGCTATGGAAGTCTGGCTCCACACTAACTGTTCTCTCTCTGAAAAGGTTGACAAATTTGCTAAAGACGCACTTAGAAGAGACAGTAAACATAAAGCATTGTATGGAAAAAATATTATCCAAGTGTGGCAGCAACAATGCAAACAAGAAACTAAAGGAAGACATCTATATTCACTACAAAATATGGTAGGCACGAGCAGGTCCCAGGGTTGAAGAAGGAGAGAAGAATCTATTTTATCAAGGTTAAAATTAGGGCATACGAATCTATACAGCACGCTACACTTAACAGGGAAACATGAGACTGGACGTTGTGACTTTTGCCAAACCCCAGAGACAGTGGAGCACGTTATTATGAACTGTATCCAGTATTCTGCAGAGAGAGATTCAGAAAAATAACTATATTTCAAATGAGCAAGGTCTCATACATTTTAAAGACATTTTAAACTGAGGAACAAGCAAATACGGTTGGAAATTTTTAATGGCTTTCCTCCTGGAAGCCGGTCTTCATAAAAGGATTTACAGTTTGGATGTAAGCGGCCATAAAACCCAGAAGAAGAAGTAGTAGTAGGTGTGTTTGAGATGAACTGCGCCTCGTCTGGATTGCAGACGAGAGCAGGCGGCCGCAGCAGAGGCGGGGAAAAGCACCTGAAATCAAGTGGGACAGTTCACGAGCCGAGAACGCCGTGGAGAGCCTCAGATCACGCAGCGTCTCTTTGGAAGGACAGATCTCACATTTGTTTGAAGTATTTTCCTAATAAAGTTATTTTAAGAGTTTGTGAACTCTCCTGTTCCCTTAAGTCTGCAGCTTAAGCTTAAAACATTAAATGGATAGATGGTTATGAATCTATTCTCAAAAAGATAATTTATTGTTCATGTGACCCATATCTGACAGCAGCCTGGACACTTTCAGTCACATTTAAAGCATTTGTCAATATCAAATGTAGAGCAGTAGTTTGTGTAAAGTTGGTAGGGAGGAGGCAGCCGAGCGTCAGGGCGTCATGTTTTTCTTTAAAACACAATTCAGACCCAATCAGCTGTTAGTGCAGGTGTGGAAGGACACCAATTCCCATCATGCATTAAGCGTTTGTAGTCTATGCAGGCGGCTGCAGTTAGTATTATTATTTACAATAAAAATCCTTTAATTGGCCTAACAGGTTTTCTGCTTCTCCTCTTTTTTGTTACGGGCTATGAGCCGGCCTCTGACACTGAGGAGTGGAGGTGTAATGGATCTAAATGTGACTCTGAGCATCCAGGAAAGCGCTGTAACGATGCATTATCGTTCTGGGACATTCTCCTGTTCTCCTGCAGCTGCATGTGTTTGAACAAATGTGGGAGGAAGAGGAGCGAACCCACTCCACTCAGAGAGATCAGGAATCCAACCCACAACCTCTCTACAGAGAGATAGGCGACAGGCTAACCACTCTGCCACTCACCCAGTAAAACATAATTTAGTTTACCTGTATGAAACATTTCCTGACTGAGTCGACACTTCAGGGCTGAAGGCCATTTCCTAAAATGTATAAATGTTACTTCAACACATTTTATTTGTTTAGTCAGAATCTTTAGTGAATATTTACTGTACCGTCAAGTTCGACGATGGGTACTCAGCCTCATACAAAAGGTCAGATGTGGATGGGTCTGTGAAAAGAACTGAGAGTTTAGTAAGAACAAAACTTCAGCCCAGGTAACTCTGGACAGTAGCTCAGTAGCAGTGGGCTCCGGAGGCAGCGAGTGTAGTGGCACAGGCCTGGTACACAGAGCAACAGGTTAGACAGATTTATATGGAAGCTTGTTAACCAAAACCAAAATGCAGCAGCATCTGCTAGAATTTGGATTATACTGGAGACAGCAGAGATGAGGACAGAATTTTATATCTGTATTTTGTGCAAACTGCATAAAAATAAGACTTTATGTAAACACTGATTAAAAAACAGTTTACCAACACACAAACCATTCATAATTCTAAATTAGGCCTAAATAAAACGCTCCAAATTAAACTACATGAAGAGCCATTTGGGAGCACAAGAGCCGCTCGTCTAAAGGAGCCGAGCAAAAAGAGCAGAATCTGTGAAAAGATGTGGACTGCCCAGCACTAATTAGCTAAGGCCATGCTGCAGTGGAATTTATAAATTATTTTTCAAACAGAGAGAAAATCGACAAAGAGATTGACAAAGCTGTTGTACTTACTTTGGTCAGACCTGGCAGGTTCTAGTGGAGGTCCCCTTTAGGATGAAGATAAGGAGCTCATTACAGAAAAGAACAATGTGACTGGCTGTTAGTTTTTTAAGACATGAGCAACAGCACAGCAGGCAACTCCATTTGAGCCGTCTGGCTGTGGTTTACCTTCAGGTAAAAGCTACATTTGTATAACTAAGAATGGCTGCCACATCTCCGTCAGTCTGCCCCAGGGCAGCTGTGGCTACAGAAGTATCTCACCACCTCTGAGTGTGACTGAGCAGTGATGGATCTAAAGGTAAAGAGACGTTGAGTGTCCAGGAAAGCGCTGTAACGATGCATTATCGTTCTGGGACATTCTCCTGTTCTCCTGCAGCTGCATGTGTTTGAACAAATGTGGGAGGAAGAGGAGCGAACCCACTCCACTCAGAGAGATCAGGAATCCAACCCACAACCTCTCTACAGAAAGATAGGAGACAGGCTAACCACTCTGCCACTCACCCAGTAAAATATAGTTTAGTTTACCTGTATGAAACATTTCCTGACTGCAGCAAGGTCGGAAGTAATCCAGGTCGGAAGTCCTTTTCCTATAAATGTAAATGTTACTTCAACACATTTTATTTGTTTTGTCAGAATCTTTAGTGAATATTTATTTTACCGTCCGGTTCGACGATTCGGGCTGAGCCTCAAACAAAGATGTGGATGGGTCTGTGAAAAGAACTGAGAGTTTAGTAAGAATAATATTTCAGCTCAGGTAACTGTGGTCAGCTGTGAAAACTTTATTCAATTTGTTAACAACAAAATCACAAGTATTACAAATTAAATGAAATTCTTTTCTACAATTGTGTCAAAAACAGTCTTAGTCTGTTTCTTTCACCATTCACTCTCCCGACCTCGAATAATTTACATTTAATTTAGCCAGCAGAGGGCGCCATAGCCCACCTGGTCTGAACCTGTAGCTTCCTGTGCATTGATGAGCCCTGAGGTGTGGCTCCTCATCTTTGGTTTGGGCTAGTAATTATCTGCAAAACTAGATGATTATGTGTAAAGTCTATATATTAACTAAATATAAATTGTATTAAAACTATTGAATCAATAAATAGAATAATTAAATAAATAAATATAACTTTATGAATGAATTGTTTAAATAAATTAATGAAAGATAACAATTAAATGATTAAATATTGTAACTAAATAGTACCTTCTGACACTATTGTATTAAGATTAATTACCAGTCAATAAAATCAAATATTTCAACTTTATTATTTGGATAAATATTACATTAATTAATTCATACTCTAATATAAATTATTTAAATATAAAAAATATTATTAAATATATAAATATAATAAACATTATAGTAATATTAAAATATATAGAGTAATAATATCAAACAAATAAAAATAATTCATGCATTGAGTGCATTTTACATAAATGGATATAAATGCATTTATCAATTTATTTATTTTTTCCTTTGGATTAATTGACTTTAAGGTTTTCAACCTGCTCCTGATACTACTACTACTGACCGCTACTACTACTACTACTGCTACTATTGATTCTGCAACCTGCAATATTCAAAACATGTAATAAAGACTGATATGAAGCTGAGTTGAACCTGGTGTCTGGTTTTCTCTTCTGGGTCTCTCAAGTTGGGCCAGCATTTACTCAAACACGACTTGACAACAATCAGCTCAGAGCCAAAGCTGTAAAAATGGAGGCCACTATAAAACCATCTGTAACGTTAGACTGCTTCACCGCTGTAGATCAAACTGAGATAACATCAGTCATTATGTCCTCCAAAACCTCAACTTGTCTTTTAGACCCAATTTCTACCAAACTTTTTAAAGAAACTCTTCCCCTAATTAATGAATCTATACTCAACATAATAAACACCTCCCTAGAAACAGGTTATGTGCCACAGTCTTTTAAATATGCAGTTATTAAACCGCTTCTGAAAAAACCCAGTCTAGATCCTGACATTTTAGCCAACTACAGACCAATATCAAATCTCCCTTTTATTTCTAAAATCCTAGAAAGAGTTGTAGTTAAACAGTTATGTCGCCACCTACAGGACAATAGCTTATTTGAAGATTTTCAGTCAGGGTTTAGACCCCACCATAGCACAGAAACTGCATTAGTCAGAGTCACAAATGACTTGTTATTAGGTTCAGACAATGGACTGGTCTCAGTCCTGGTTCTGTTAGATCTCAGTGCAGCCTTTGACACCATTGACCACAGCATCTTACTCCAGAGATTAGACTGTGACATAGGTCAGAGGAACCGCCCTCTGCTGGTTTAAATCCTACTTATCTGATAGGTACCAGTTTGTCAGTGTAAATGAACATTCCTCACAGTGCAGTAAAGTTAGCTATGGAGTGCCACAAGGCTCAGTACTTGGACCCATTCTGTTCATGCTTTACATGCTGCCTTTAGGAAACAGAATCAGAAAACATGGCATTAATTTTCACTGCAGACGATACACAGTTGTATTTATCAATTAAACCTGATCAGAACGACCGCGTAGAGAAACTTAGCGCCTGTGTGAGAGACATAAAGACCTGGATGACAATTAATTATCTCCTCCTGAACCTAGAAAAAACAGAGGTCATTATACTAGGCCCAAAAAGCTGAGCTCTGTCTGACCAGAGTCTCCCTGGACGCTGTCAGTGTAGCCTCAAGTTCTACTGTGACAAACTTAGGAGTTTTATTTGACTAAGATTTATCATTTAAGGCTCATATAAACCAAGCCTGTAAAACAGCATTCTTTCACTTACGTAACATCGCCAAAATCAGAAATATTTTATCTAAAAGTGATGCTGAAAAACTTGTCCATGCGTTTGTTACATCTAGGTTGGATTACTGTAACTCTCTGCTGGCAGCGTGCCCTAAAAACTCTTTAAAATGTTTTCAGCTTGTTCAAAACGCAGCAGCAAGATTATTAACAGGAACTAACAGGAGAGAACATATTACTCCTGTGCTAGCTTCACTTCACTGGCTTCCAGTTGGATTCAGAATTAGGTTTAAAATCCTTCTCCTGACTTACAAGGCTCCATCCTACATTACTGATGTTATAGAGCCATACCAACCAAGCAGAGTACTGCACTCACAAAATGCAGGGCTATTAGTGGTTCCCAGGGTTTCTAAAAGTACAGTTGGAGGTAGAGCCTTTAGTTACCAAGCTCCTGTTTTATGGAATCAGCTTCCAGCTCATGTTAGAGGCAGACACAGTCTCTACATTTAAGGTTAGGTTAAAACGTTCCTCTGTGAGAAAGTTTATGGTCAGGCCAGGAACAGGGTTAACTCCACAGCTGAAGCTGCTCTAGGAGCTAGAAGCTGGGGGAAGTATGGTGCACTGACCTCTGACCTCTGGTTTCATCTGCTGCTCCTCTTCTATCACTGTCATTAATATTATCTAATATTAATTATATTAATAATATATAATCTAATATTCTATATCTTTAATCAGTTCATAGCTGTTCACAGGTTGTCCCAGATGCCTGGCTGCTGGCAGATGTCCCAATGACGATTGGATCTTAGCTGACCCCATCTGTGCTCCTGTCCCAACCTGGCCCTCAACCTCACCCCCACTCCCCTGGACCCCTACCTCACCCCCACTCCCCTGGACCCCTACCTCACCCCCACTCCCCTGGACCCCTACCTCACCCTCACTCCCCTGGACCCCTACCTCACCCCCACTCCCCTGGACCCCTACCTCACCCCCACTCCCCTGGACCCCTACCTCACCCTCACTCCCCTGGACCCCTACCTCACCCTCACTCCCCTGGACCCCTACCTCACCCTCACTCCCCTGGACCCCCACCTCACCCCCGCTCCCCTGGACCCCTACCTCACCCCCACTCCCCTGGACCCCTACCTCACCCCCGCTCCCCTGGACCCCTACCTCACCCTCACTCCCCTGGACCCCTACCTCACCCCCACTCCCCTGGACCCCTACCTCACCCCCACTCCCCTGGACCCCTACCTCACCCTCACTCCCCTGGACCCCTACCTCACCCTTGCTCCCCTGGACCCCTACCTCACCCTCACTCCCCTGGACCCCTACCTCACCCTCACTCCCCTGGACCCCTACCTCACCCTCGCTCCCCTGTCTGGATGAATCCTTACAGAGTGAACTATGATCCTATAGATGTCCTGGGAGAGGATCTCTCCTTCAATATGAGCTCCAGAAGGTTTCTGCTTTTTATTTTAGGAGTTTTTCCTTAAGAGAAGGAGCGTCTAAGGACAGGAGTGTCCTGGCTCTGTTTAGTTTAGTGTAGTTATTGTTTGTGTTTATTGTGTGTTTATGTTTGTGAAGCCCTTGAGGAGACTTTTGTTGTGATAAACATACAAATAAAATTGAATTGAAAAATTGAAATTGAATTGGACAGTAGTTCCCATATGTACTTCAAATATTAGCTAAGGCTGTACAGCAGAAAAATGTACACGATATAAAATATCGTGTAACAATGTCACATGACAAAAATCTTTCAAACACCAATAATATCTAAAGACTGACAAAGCTTTTGTACTTACTTTCATCAAACATAGTTTTTATAAAAATGGTCCTGCAGGATGAAGCAGAAAAATGACTTCATTCATTTATATATTGTGAGAAATGTGTTCAAAATTAGATGTTGTTTCTTACTTAGATTTTATTATTTTAACTCCAGTGTAAACCGCAGCATCACCCTGCTCTTCACACTTTGGACCTTGTTGGTGTGGTATCAGAGTGTCCACATCTCGAATCCTGTACAGACAAACAGACTCTGAATAATGTAGGCAAACGCTTTCCTCTGGAACTCCCTACATAAAAGCTAGTAAGCATACACTATATTTCCAAAAGTATTAGCTCAGCTGCCATTACACACAGATGAACTTCAGTGACATCCCATAATAATCTGTAGGGTTTAATATGACATGGGCCCAGCCTTTGCATCGATCTACGTCAGACTCTGATGTTGTAGAGAAGTCCTGGCTCCAGTCTCGGCTCTGATCCATCCCAGAGGAGTTCTGTCAGGCTGAGGTCAGGACTCTGTGCAGGCTCAGTCCAGTTCTCACTCATCATTTTTTTTTTTCATTTTATTTATTTAAATGCAGGGACAGTGTACAATAAACATTAACCTTTACAGGAGAGATGCATTGTACCAGGTTATAGCTCAAGTGCTAATTTCCAGCTGTAGTCCCTGGGCAGGTTGATGGTAAAAACATAAAGACAAAGTACATATATACACATACACAACCACTCTCACAGTATAAGATTCATCTATTAAAAAATATAAGATTTAAGATTAGTCCATATTATGTGAGCAGGTTTGGTTTGTGAGAAGCCATTTTTTTGTCATGCGTGAAAATGTGCCATAGTTTGTTGATGCGATCGAACTCAGTTGGCAACATGTTCCACTGACGAGTTGCCACACAAGAAAAAGCAGAATTCCCAAATGTTGTCCTGAGCTTAGGGATCCTACACTCACCACGCACTGTGGATCGTGAAGCCCGAGATGTGCTTTCAGAACTCAAAGATATAAGATTTTTGAGTGGTGGAGCAGCAGCACCTTGGATAAGTTTATACAGCAGACAAACATTAGAAAGCATGATCATATTGTCAAAGCTCAAGATGTTGCAGAATGCTACAGTGATGATATCGGCGGCTTTTCTTGTCATGTATCTTAAGAGCATTTTTATATAAAGATTCAAGTGGTCGAAGGGAGGATTTACAAGCCTGTGCCCAACTCGTAATACAGTAAAGAAAATGTGGAACTATCATTGCATTTAGATATATACTAGATGCCTCAACTGTTAGTGAATCCCTGATATATCTAAAATTTTTCAAATTGAATTTCAAGGTATTTGTCACCTTTTTGACATGTTTTTTGAAAGATAAATTGGGTTCAAGAATAACCCCATCCAGGTCTTTATGGAGCGTGCTCTGTGCTCTGGTGCAGTCAGTGTTGGAACAGGAAGGGGCCGTCCCCAAACTGTTCCCACAGAGTTTTGAGCAGGGAATTGTCCAAAATCTCTTGTTGCTGAAGCATTCAGAGTAATGTTTATTAAAACTCATTGTTATTCATTTGCAGCGTGGCCTGGCACAGTGGCAGCATAACAGGCACGTGCAGAGGGGGGGGCGGAGGGGGCTTGAGCACCTGCCCCTTTTGCCCCTTGCCTCAGAGTGCCCTTTTGGTCCTTGGTCTTTTTTTTTTTTTTTTTGTGCCTTTAGGCCCTCATGTGGCTCTTCATAAGAACATTTATTCATTCATTAATTATTAATAATTTGAAATAAATGACATAACACGACTGCCAGCACCTCGTGACCTTTAACCTTTTGCCTCCGTGAGTTGCGCAGCTGAAACCAGAGGAGAAAGAGCGGACTGCGGAGCCAATAAAGAGGGCTGTTGTCATTTTTTTGGTCCCGAGTGAGCAGTTTGTGTCGCGTGATTTGTAAGACAAAGCCATGAAAGTATTATACACGCACATTTGATAATTTCTGTTTAAATACAGAGCTTTTGACCGCTACTTGCTAACCACATAGATATTTACAAATTGCTTCCATAAAATGCTTTGTGATTGTTGTTAGCATAAAATCTTTTTATTTTTAGACCGGGTTGCTTATAAATACTGGATTGCAGTTAGCATTTAGGCATTTTAATGCAATTAAATTGCGAGAATTTGCTATAATTGTGCAAAAATACGAACTAGTTGGTGATGGGAGCTGGCAAAATGTGATCTGAAAAGAAAAAATGTGATGTCCCAAAATCTTGTTCCCACATAACTTATTTAATTTATTACTAGAAATGTCTAAGGACTTCCTCAGTGCTGGGAATAATTCTCATCTTGTCAGAGCATGGATAAAATTACATTGTTTAGTTTAGTGTCATGCAGTGTGTGTTTTCTATTTCTATTTTATATGTTCATTAGTTTTTTACTTTTTTCCCAAAATTTTATTAAAAATGTATAGCTTCAGCCTTACCGTATTGCAATATATCATAGTATACACAGAAATGTAACAGTTGTGTGAGAGTCTTGCCACAGTCCTAACACAACAGTGTTTTAAAATCTGGTTATTGTATGTGCCCCTTTTTTGCTTTGAGCACCTGCCCCTGTACAAGTCTCTGCACGTGCCTGCAGCATAATAGTTATGATATTAGTTACAACAGACTCATCACTACCTCACAAATAATTACAAAAGAAGCTTTTACATATGTTATAATAAAAGAAGAGCTGGAGTGATGATAAATGTGAAATAAAATGCATCTGACCTGAGAGTGCGCAGTTGATGACCTGGTCTTATTTGAAAGTCTACAAACACTCTCAGTCCTGAATCTGTCACATTCATTTGCCGTAGATCCAGTTCCCTCAGAGCAGGCGAAGAGTGAGACCTCAGAGCGGAGACCAGAGACCAACAGCTGGTGTCCGACAAACCACAAGACTTTAATCTAAACATAAAATATCTGTGGTTACTTTAACAGACAACTTTAACTTTAAAAAGCCGATGTATGAATCTGCAAAAACACAGTTTACAAGTATTACTCGACTCTGCTCCAGACCTGAGTGGACCAGACCTGAATGGACCTGGGGTTATTTGAAGACATTAGTTTTTCTTTATAAGAGGTACAGAGGCCAATGGTAAAGTTCAGGAGCTCATTACAGAAAAGAACAGAACCTCTTTGTAAACTTGGCTGCCAGAAGTATTTTCACATCTTCATCTTGTTTAAAGGTTTAAGAAAATATAAATTCTGGAAATATTGCAATATTCTATTGAGCTAAACTTTACTGATCTTAAAAACAGCTGTATAATATATAGTTTTCTGTGCAAATATTATGTCACCAGCCTACTTACTTTGTAAATCTCCGTCCTCTAGATGGCAGCGCACCACACTGAAGCAACAGCTCGCAAAATTAATTCTTCTTCTTAATTTCATGCATTTTGTAAATTTTTCTTTACTTTTCACAGAGGATTTAAGTAAGATTTATTCCAATAAATCCATCAGTCAGAGAAAACGTAAGTATTATATTGCGAGGTTCTTGACAATGTACAGCACTATTGCTACGCGTCCTCAAAAAAATAAATAAAAAGACTATTGTGTACAGTGGGACCAATTGTTGAGTAATTGTGTCTTCACAGAAAGGTGTTTCAGTGGAGCAGCGGCTGACCTCAGAGTCTCCAGTTCACAAAGTGGGTTCCGCAGAAAGTCGCACAAATGCTCCACTCCTGAATCCTGCAGCTCGGGATTTTTACTCAGGTTCAGTTCTTTGAGATGTGAGGGGTTGGACTTCAGAGCTGAGGCCAGAGCCGAACAACTGGACTCTGTCAAACTGCAACGACTCAGTCTGGATAAAAACACAAAAACAGAACATGAAATGCAGCAGCAAATGTAAAAGAATAAAACCATCACATAAATAGGAACACATACATAATCATACGTAAAATAATGCATAAATATATTCATTTTATTCATCTTCCGCACTAACCGCTCTTACACCGTGCCCCCCTGGTTTATATATTAAGGAATCTTGGAAAACATTGCCTAAAAATGCGTTTGCGAGTCCCCCACATTAAACCATCTGCCTCCTAGGCTGCACTGAGTCACGTACTGATTTAACATAGGTTTTACACCAGATGCCCAACCCTCTCCTTTGATCCAGGCTTGGGACTGGTACAAAGACGACACTGGCCTGTGCTCCCTGTGCTGTGCTGTGTTGATGTTTGATAAACGAGGCAGAAGTGGAGGTCTCTATCAACCCAGTGCCTTTGACTGAATCTAATCAATAAATTTCGTCCGTCGATCTTCTACCGAGGGTCGCGGGGCACCAGTCTGAGCAGAGACGCCTAAGCGGTCAGACACTGGAATAAAAATAGCAGAGGCTGTGGACTTGTCCATCACACAAGCTGAAGTCACTAGCTGCGTTTCCATTACACATATGCGCAAAATTTTATCGATATTCTAGAAATGTCGAAAAAACACAATTTCGCAATTACACTGTTCCCATTAAATCATATGCGAATAAAAACAAACCTACTCACGCAATAAGTCATTAAAAAAATGGCGATGGATGTAAACATTACTTTGATTTACAGCAGATATATCCATATTTCAGCCACGGCACTCAGCGCTCAGTCATCAGCCGTCAAAGGAGACGTCGGCGTCTTATTCAGGCCATGGAGCGACAGGCCCCTTATACATGGGAGCGGCTACGTATGAAGCGTTTTTGGGAAATTGTAGTTGGCGATTTTACAGAAGAGCTGTGGATTCAACATTTCCCAATGACATGCTCAACTTTTGATGAGCTGTGCGATGCTGTGGGACCTCTTGTGACTTCCTGTTGACTTGAGTGGTATCCAGTTGTTGGTCACGTGACTCGTTTAATTCGACAAAAGTGTTTCCATTGCAGTTTTGCGAAATATGTCAATTTCGATACGCCTGAAAAACCACCTCATCCAAGCGCAAAAACTTTTTTTTCGATAAATGTGAGTTTTTTAAAATTGTTGTGTTTCCATTAGGCGAATTTATATTCACAAATCTAATCTGTGCAATTTGATGGTCAATGGAAACGCAGCCACTGAGGTGTTTAGAAGATTTTTTTTGGGCTGTCCAGTCTCTCTTAATGGACAGAATTTCTAGGTGCAGGAGGGAGTCCGGTTTGGGGACCGCAGGATTTCATCTCTGCTTTTTGCAGATGATGTTGACCCACAGCATGCACTGGGGTTGTTTGAGCCGAGTGTGAAGCGGCTGAAATGAGAATCAGCTCCTCCGAGTCCGAGGCCATGTTTCTCGACAGGAAAAGGGTGGCTTGTCCTCTTCAGGTCAGAGGAGAGCTCCTGCCTTAAGTGAAGGAATATCTCTTCCTCACAGGGAGGGAAGGATGGAGCAACAGACTGACAGGCGGATGTGGTGTCTGCAGTAATGCGGTCAGTGTACTGGTCTGCTGTGGAAAAGAAGGAGCTAAGGATCTACATTCCTACTCTCATCTGTGTCATGAGAACCGAAAGGACAAAATCTCTGATACAAGTGGCCGAAATAAGTTTCCGTCACAGGGTGGCTGGGCGCTAGGGATGGGTATCGTTTAGATTTTCCCAATACTACTACTCTTACTGATACTGTTTTTCAATCTGGTCTTTTAACGGTGCTCTTATTAATACTTTTTTGTGCAAAAATCTAATAAAGAATATTAATTGCTCTGTTTTTAGACCTTTTTGGACATTTTTCATTCACAATATAGGCTACTTTATGTTTGTATTTTTTTTCTGAACTATTATTAATATAAGTCTACATAAAAATATGAAATTAGTAAAATTTAAGAAAAAGCTGTAACCTATTCTCATCTAGGCTAAATAAATGCATAAACTGTGTGTGGTCACAGCTGTGTTTCAGGGAAATCTACAGTGGGGCACCATAATTTGCAAATAAATTCTTTAAAAATATAAAATGTGATTTTCTGGATTTTTTTTTCTCATTTTGTCTCTCATAGTTGAGGTAAACCTATGATGAAAATTACAGGCCTCTCTCATCTTTTTTAAGCGGGAGAACTTGCACAATTGGTGGCTGACTAAATACTTTTTTGCCCCACTGTATGGGTGGACTGGTTGGTGATTGGTTCTTATACGCTAATTATTCCACCTGTGGGATGCTAGCATAACGTTAGCCTACCAGCTTTCTGTCTTTCTCGCTGTGTTGTTGTGCATCTGCAGCGCTTGTCCTGCTGTGTCAGCGCGGTGCCGACAACTACTTTGGCAAAGTTGAGCCTCGTGCCGCCTGTGTGCACCGTGTGCAGTTACAGCGCTGCTGTGTGCAGTTACAGCGCTGCTGTGTGCAGTTACAGCGCTGCTGTGTGCAGTTACAGCGCTGCTGTGTGCAGTTACAGCGCTGCTGTGTGCAGTTACAGTGCTGCTGTGTGCGGCCCCGCCTGCTCTGCTCCGCTCACAGACAGCAGCTGAGGGAACCGCAATGTCTCGTCTTTTATGAGAGGAACAATTTCAGGCACATATTTGACGGCATGGCTTTTACCGTGACTACTCAGTACTGTTAAGGTTGAAGCTTATCGGTCGGTATGTTAATAATAATTAGGACCGCCATGACATGGCACCGGTGCCGTTACAATACTGGGTCTCAGTACCCATCCCTACTTGGCGCTCTTTTAGAGATAGAGTGAGGAGCTTGGAGTAGATCCGCTGCTCCTTCACATCGAGAGCAGCAGCTGAGGTGGCTGGGGCATCTGAATGCCTCCTGGACGCCTCCCTGGGGTTGTGTTTCAAGCATGTCCAACCTGGCGGGATGGCTCTCAGCTGGCCTGGGAACAGTCAGTAGCACTGGAGGAGGTGTCTGGGGTGAGGAAAGTTTGGGTATTTTGCTTAGACTGCTGCCTTTACATTTTTTAATGTAAAAATTGTGTTATGGTCATAAGATACGCCATAGCTGAACAGGCTCCGTTAAGCCTTTAAACACCTAATATAGGGATTTCTTGAAACATTAATGGAGAAAAAAAAATGAAAAATTTAATTCCAGAGCCAGAGAGAGGGTGCTCACTGTTGAGCTCCCTCTGTAGAAAGGACTTCAGTGACTGACCTCAGAGTCCGGAGTCCACAGTCTGGACTCTGCAGAAACCCACAGAGCTGCTCCACTCCAGAATCCTGCAGGAAGTTGTCGCTCAGATCTAGTTCTCTCAGATGGAAGGGGTTGGCCTTCAGAGCCACGGCCAGAGCAGAGCAGATGACCTCTGTCAACCTGCAGTATCTCAGTCTGAGGTGACAACAAACAAATCCACAACTGTTAGCAACACAAATAAGTAAGGATAAGTAATGGATTCCTTATGATTGGTGGCATTTAACCCTCCTACAGCCCTAAGACATTTTTTGATGTTTTTTATGGATAACTTTTGCTGTGTTGATTCAAATGGCATAGATTTTGCCTCAGGTGTGTATTTTTGGATGAAATTTCAGATTTCATTTTTTTTTTTTTTTTTTTGAAAAATCCTCTTAAAAATGTGTCTAAAACAGTCCCACCTTAAAAAAACATGTTTGAACTAAAATGATTTGGGTGTGTTTTTGTCATAAATTGGTGTGAAAGTGTTTGTTGAGAAATGAGTTTGTTTGTGTTTGCGTGAGCACAAATCCAAAATGTAGTTCTTACAGAGATGTGCACATCAGGGCAAAGTAGAAAAAGGTCCCAGACTGGAATTTAAGGGGTTAAATTTCATAAACAGAATAAATTTTTGCTATGTATGGTGAGGGCTGAAGTTAATCATGAAATTTAAAAAAAATTAAAATTATTATCCATTATTATATAATTTTTCTATGGCAGTGCATTTTTTGGTGCCTTAGGACGAAGGGTGTGACTAAAAATGTTTCATCGGACACTACACAAAAATTTTAAATCTAATAAAATCAATCATTTTGCCAATTTTTGACACTCCCAAACTCTGATAATCCATCACAAAAAATTTTGATTTGCATTTACAGAAATGAAAAAAATATATATTTTTTTGTGATTTTTGCCATAATTTGAAATCAACTTTTAATCACAAAAACTGGAATTTAAGGGGTTAAATTTCATAAACAATATGAAATTTTGTTATGTATGATGAGGACTGAAGTTAATCATTGTAACCATGAAAAAAAAAATGGAATTATTGACTATAATTTTTCTATGGCAGTCTTTATTGGTGCATTTTTTTGTGCTTAGGGCGAAAGGTGAGACTAAAATGTTAGGGCTGTAGGAGGGATAAGTGCTGAAATTATCACTACGTGTATTCAAAGAAAAGTAAAGCACAAACAAGAAGTGTTGGGGGATATTTTTCAGATAATCAATTCAGGTATTTTAGCCAGCACAAGTTACACAAGTGGACAAGACACATATCTCACAGTAAAATAAAAGACATGTAACAGACAGTAAACTGACCCAAGAGTGTGAAGTTCGCAGTGTGGACTCTGTAAAAAGTCACAGAGCGGCTCCACTCCTGAGTCCTGCAGCTCGTTGTAACTCACGTCCAGTTCTCTGAGATGGAAGGGGTTCGACTGCAGAGCCGACGACAGAACAGAACAGCTGACGGCCGAAAAACTGCAGGACCTCAGCCTGAGTAGGATATACAGTAAAAATATAGCAGGTATAGCAGGTGTGTACCGTGAAAATAAAAAACTGACCTAAGGATCTGCAGACTAAACTGAGGATTTTGTAGTAAGTCGCTGAGCTGCTCCACTCCCGAATCACGCAGGAAGTTGTCAGTCAGATCCAACTCTTTTAAATGAAAAGGATTGAGCCGCAGCGCTGAGGCCAATAAACAACAGCTGTACCACGTTAACATGCAGTGTGTTATTCTGGAAGGAGAGTTGAGAAGTGTTATTAGTGGTAGTTCATTTTGGTTATGCAATAATACTAATGATTCTAATACAGCTCTTCAATAAACACCAGAGAACTGAACATCCTGTATACGTGCATGAGAGAGTTTTAACATGTCACCACTAGGGATGTAACAGTGTTGGTGATACCGCGAAAGCAAAAGTCTCTCGATATCGTCGTGGACTCATAACTATATCAAACTGTAGGCCCCCTCGAGCCGATACACACTGCTGATTTTTGGACTGATATGTTGGCCTGATTTTCTTAATTTTCTTAAAGAAATTAATATAATATACTAATTTGTTTTAGTAATGTTTATTAAAATGCAAACAAATGTGTTAGAATTGGACAGTGAGAACAGAGTTTTTTTTTAGAAAACCATTAAGGACATTCATTTTATTTATATAAATTATACATTAAAACCTGCTTCATTGCATCCAAACGAACAACAAAAGATCAGAGAGTGGATTGAATTAAGTCACGTGATCGAGCTGATCTTGTGTTTTACATCCGCTGGAAACCAAAACACAAACCACCGCAACATGCAGTAGTAATGTCACAGTAGGGCTGGGTGAAAAACTAACTAATTTGTTTAATTTGTGTTTTTAATTTTGGACAATGTCTAAAGAGGCTCTATTGTATAATCAACTTCAGTGGAAGCAGTGTCCTCCAAGAGCTGCAGCTATTGACTGTGTTGTGGCTAATGCTACTGCTAGCACCCAGAGCAACCTAAATAGGACTATGCAGATGCTAAAAACACTAATAATGGCAGAAAAAGAAGACATTTTAGCTCTGTAATGCCATTGTTTAGATGTGGCAGCAGTTTGTGTGATGTGCAGCAGCAACAAGTTACGTGCTTTGTCCATGTATGCTAATTAGCCACATGCTCTGCTTAGCATCTTTAAAAAGGCCTCATATGGTGAGTACACATTAGACCTGGCCCTTAGAAGCAGACAGGGCTTAAACTGAAAGACATTTATATCTTCACTAATGTGATTGTGAGGGTAATTCACACTGCTGCTGTTTTGTACAGCCATTTAGCAAAAAAAAAAAAAAACATTACTATGCAATATGTTGGATGTTATGACAAAACCCAAAAAAATAATACTGAAAAAGATTTGTATTGGTAACTAAACATTTAATGATGCCCAAAATTGTTGATTAAGATATCGAGGCTCCAGGACAACCTACATTGCTCTGCCTCAGTCTTTCCCAAGGAGGTTAGGGAGAGTGACCCTGGTGGAGCTGGAACAGACCTTCTGGTCCCCTTCTTAAGGACACCAAAGACCTTTTGACCTCAATGACTTTGGATTGGGTGATATCACTCAGGTAAAAAGCTCATTTTATGCATAAAAGTGTAAATTTTCTCAGTGTAAACATTTGTTATGTTATCTATGTTCTATTGTGAATAAAATATTGGCTCATGTGATTTGAATTCAAGTTGTATTAATTTTAAAGCAATTCCCAGAGCTCAGTGTGAAATGAACATTATATGGGTGTTGTTTTGGTGTTGTCCTTGAGAGTAGTAACAGAAACTTGCTGACCTTAAAACCTCCAGGTGACAGTGTGAACTCTGAAGTCCAACAGAGAGGCGCTCCACTCCTGCATCCCTCAGGAAGAAGTTTTTACTTAGATCCAGTTCTCTAAGTTCAGAAGGGTTGGAGTCCAGTGCTGAAGCCACCACTCCACAGTGAGTCTCAGTGAGTTCACATTCAGAAAGTCTGAAAACACAAATTTAACAAAAAACTAAAAGAAATAACAGGTTATGATTCAAAGGGAAAAGACTCCCTTTGCCTGACTAGGAAAGTCCGTTGGTTCTTTGGTCTGGATCGAGTCCGGACTTTATTTCTTTGGTTTGGTTCGGATCGTATTCTCATTGCAGTTTTTGCAAGTGGACTAAAAATTGTAAACAGAAGAATGTGTACGACGATCGCTGCACCCACTGCCCAGAAATGACACGGGGCGGGCAACGCAAAGACACGGAACCGAGGAAAACAATCATGCAGGACTTGCGTGCTGCACTTGTTATCGGGATACTTATTCTGATTTTACAGCTACGAATCTGTGAAAATCATTTTGCATGTCACAACCAGATAATTGAAGTCAGTTTCACCGAGCCCTAATTGTTATTTTGCAACGAAGAAGGCGTGGTGCAAGACGGCTGCAGGTGAGAAGATGCGCTCTCTGTGCCTTGACTCACAGCAGCGGTGTTGAGCAGAAAACGACAGAGCAAGTGCAGATATCAAAGAGGCACTGTGTCCTCATTGTTCTATGTTTGTCCACAGCTTGTGGCTTTTTGCTCGACTTCTGCAGCTGTTTTTTTCCCTTAATGCCCAGCTACAGTGGCTCATTACCTCCAAAAAGGCTGATGACGTTTGCAGTTGGGCCGGATTGGGGCCGGTTTATATTCACACCGTAAGTGAACCGTATCAGAGTCCGTTTGGAAGCTTGTCTGGTCCGGACCTGAGTTTGTATGAGTGTATTCACACCTGCACACTTGGTCCGAACTAACGTGGGAAACAAACTCAACCCCGACCAAATGAGGCAGGTGTGAATACACTCTTAATGTTCTTTGATGAGGGACAAAACGTCTTCTAACAAACAAATTGTGTCAAGATGCCATCTTTTTTAGTCCAATGTAGGTTATTTTTTTCCATAAAATATATTTACAATTAAAACTCAAAATTATCAGCTAAGTCACTATAGCATTACTCCTATGGGTTGTCAAATGAAAACATACTTACAGAGCTTTCCTGCAGTTTCTCACAGCTGGAATCAGTCTCCATCTTCCTTCCTGGGATGTGTTGTACTTCTTTAGGTCAAGCTCCTCCAGGACCTCCTCTGACATCTGCAGCATGTAGGCCAGAGCCGAGCACTGGATCTCAGACAGCGGCTCAGATCTGTTCCCTGACTTCAGAAACTCTTGGATCTGCTGATGGACCGAGCGGTCGTTCATCTCGGTCAGACAGTGGAAGATGTTGATGCTTCTGTCTGGAGAGATGTCCTTGGTGTTCATCTCCTTCAGGTTTTTGATGACTTTTTGGATCGTTTCTTGATCTGTCTTTTTTGGACCTAGAAGAGCCTCCAAAACTCTCTGGTTAGACTCCAGACTGAGGCCGTGAAGGAAGCGCACAAACAGGTCCAGGTGACCATTTTCTATACTCAGGGATATTTCCATGGCTCTGTTTAAGAAAACATCAAGAGGTAAGTCTTTGACATCTTCATCGTCATCAGTATGAGAGCCATTGTCTGGATCAGAGGAATGAGCAGGAGAATAATATTTAAAATTCAAGGCTGTCTTTTTCCAATCAAAATTGGCATCCTTCAAGAAATTGCTCAAGTAATAGGGTTCGATGGTAGCCATTTGCTTTTCTTCCAACATCTTCTCTTCTTGTCCCTTTTCTTCCTCGGCCACTTGCTCCACTTCCTGTTCCTGCTCCACCTTCTCCACTTCCTGTTTCTTCTCCACCTGCTCTATTTTCTGTTTCCCCCACCTGTTCCACTTTATGTTCTGTACTGGAAGTACCACGTGTTCCACTTCCTGTTCCTCCTCCTTCTGCTCCACTTCCTCTTCCTCTTCCTCCTCCTCCTGCTCCACTTCCTGTTCATCCTGCTCCTCTTCCTCCTGTGGCCCCTCCTCCACCTTCTTCTGATACTTCAGAAAGTCCCACAGTACCTCAGTTTTGTCGTTGTTAAAGCAGTGGTGCATGTAAACCGCAGCCAGAAACTCCTGGACGCTCAAATGGACGAAGCAGTAGACTGATTTGTTGAAGATGACATGCTCTCGTTTGAAGATCTCTGTACAGAGTCCTGAGTAGACCGAGGCCTCGGTCAGGTCCAAACCAACCTGCTCCAGGTCTTCTTGGTAGAACATGATGTTTCCTTTCTGCAGATGTTCAAAGGCGAGTCTCCCCAGCTTCAGGAGGACCTCACAGTCGGCCTGAGTCAGATCTGGACCACTGGTCTCCTGTCTGTACTTCCTCTTCCTCTGAGTCTGCACTAACAGGAAGTGAGCGTACATGTCTGTGAGGGTCTGGGGCAGGGCTCCTCTCTGATCGGTTCTCAACATGTGGTCCAGGACCGTGGCTGTGATCCAGCAGAAGACTGGGATCTGACACATGATGTGGAGGCTGCGGGACGTCCTGATGTGGGACAGGACTCTGTCACACTGCTCTTCATCTGTGAACCTCTTCCTGAAGAACTCCTCCTTCTGTTTGTCAGTGATGAAGCCCCTGACCTCTGTGACCCTCTGCACACACTCAGCAGGGATCTGATTGGCCGCTGCTGGTCGGGAGGTGATCCATATAAGGGCAGAAGGAAGCAGAGTGCCTCTGATGAGGTTTACCAGCAGCACGTTGACCTCTGACCTCTGTGTGACCTCAGAGATGAGCTCACAGGTGAAGTCCAGAGTGAGTCTGCTCTCGTCGAGGCCGTCGAAGATGAACAGGAGTTTCCTCTGGGCCAGAGTCTGAGCTGTGAGCTTCTGTAGCGGTGGATGGAACACATGTATCAGCGTCAGCAGACTGTAGCGCTCCTCTCTGACCAGGTTCAGCTCTCTGAACGACAGCGGCACCACCAGGTCCACCTCCTGGTTCTCTAAGCCCTGGGCCCAGTCCAGACTGAACTTCAGAACTGAGAAGGTCTTCCCCACTCCAGCCACGCCGCAGGTCAGCACCACTCTGATGGACCACTGCTGTTCTTCAGTGGGTAATGCTTTAAAGATATCCTGGCATCTGATGGGAGTTTCTTGGACGGTCTTCTTCTTGGAATCCGCCTCCAGCCGCCTCACCTCATGTTGGGTATTGACCTCTTCACTGAGACTCTCTGTGATGTACAGCTCTGTGTAGATCTGGTTCAGAGAAGTTCTACTTCCTGTTTCAGTTCCTTCTGACACACTTTCACATTTTGTCTCTAATCCGTGTTTATATTCAGCTAACACCTCTTGCACACCTAGAAACTCAGGAAAACAGATGTCCACATTAAGGAAATACCAGTATTTGGAGCTTGAAATAATGTTCTGAAAAGAATTTTAGTGGTAGGTCAACTTTTAACACGACAAACTGCCCCTCCCCTGTGCCCTGAGCTCTATTATTTAACTCAATGGAAGCAGGTAGGTCACTCAGAAAACTTTCCCACATTATAATAAATAAAGTTTGAGCGTAGTAAATTTGAGACACATTAATCGTTTCTTTTTTACTTGGTTATTTTGGGGGGTAAAATATTTACACTAAAATATCAGATACTTCTTGCTGATGTTACTCTTTAAAACAGGATAGAGTTTACCCCAAAATCATGAGTTAAAGTTTACCCTAAAATTCTGTGTAGTAACAGCTAGTCCCGCCTCTCTTTTGAAAATGTCACTCTCTTATTGGCCAAGCTTGTTTGTGCTAGCGTGTGATTGGTTGGAGCTCAGTGTAGCTGTACAGTTCGTCCGAGAGCTGCAGTCTGGATACGTCCTCTTCGGAAAACTCACAGCAGAGACAGCTCTGTGTCAAAACTGCATTTTTGTGCATATTTAAGCTCAAAGACACAAAAGGAAGTTGTCTGTGTTGAACCGTGATGTAACTAAAAATACTAACTCAAGTATGTTAGCTTATTTGTTAGCTCTGATTTTGAGCATTAGCATTGGCTAACTTTAACTTTTCTAATAATGTAAAAATGTTTAAACTTATCAGAGCATGTCTGAAAAGTGTTATGTTGTTGATGTATTAGCCAATGTTAACTTTCCTCTGCCACAGTGAACCTCAGAGCTACGTTTGGGGCTAACTAATGTTTTTGAAGCTAATGGTTCTCTGTTCTTTGTCCACAGCATTGACGTATAAGCGGTGGACCCAGTGAGCAGCTGTCCTCCACAGCGTTCGGCTCCATGAGCGTGAAGCCTATTCAGTCGCCATTTTTTGCCGTTTTGAACGGCGCCCTGTTGAATTTATGGAGTCGGAAGTACATATTTGTACAGTAAAGCAGTGTCGAGTCCGCGTTCTCATCGCAACCGCAGAGCCACTCAGGAGCGAGCTTGTTGAAGGTACACGCCCCCCGCAGACGTTCCCACGGTGACCACGGCCTGAAGTGACTGTAGCCTGGGAGGCTGCTGTCCCAGGGTTAGCGCTGCTCTCTGGCTGCTGTTTAATGTGAGGTAAAAGATACACTCCTCTGTCTAAGTTTGGTTTTATCCACTTCATTCGTAGGTTATCTACGTTTTACACAAAGAGTGTGTAGATGTGCGTGTTAAAAAATTAGCCCTCTATTACTGTTAACCTAACATTGGCATTTGCTAAACGATGTTAGCAATGAAATAGACCCTGTGAGATTTTAGTTTGGTATCAAGTTTAACAACTGACTAACTTGGACTAACAATACTGCAGTCAGCGGGGTAATGTCATTTTAAGAGTAAAGTACTGCAGTGCAGAGAACTGTGATATTTATTGAGAAATGTTAAATTTAAAAGAGAATGACCTTGCATTTTTTGATTGTGCTGACTGTATTGTATTATTGTGTTCTGTTAAGTCAACGGTGCTTAAAGTTTCTAAGCTATATTAACTTTTTAAATAAGTGCTTATGTTTAGTTCATGTGTTTCATTGTTTTTGTCAGCTTACTTTCCTGTCTGTGCTGCTACCACTTGGTTGACCAGAGCCTCCACATAACACCAACACTGAGTTACAGATTTTGTCCAAATTGTGAAGTGCAGCAGCGTAGTAACACTATAGCTAGATTTATACTTCTTTTGGTTAGTACTGTGTACAGGAGGGACAATTTAAGACATGTTTTCACTTTTACTATTGTCTCCTTCCACAGCTTCTGGATCTCAGTTCACATGAAAACAACCTGAATGTTAAAGTAACCAGCTTTGTCAGACTCTCTCAGTATTTAACCCTAATAAAACAGTTTCACAAAGGTCTGTGAAAATAACACCTGCCTACAATCTGCTGAAACATTAGTTATATTCTGACTGAACTAAACACCTAAAAGCTGCTATGTTATGTTATGCATTAACTTTTTTTCTCTCACAAAATAGATATAACAAATATTACACAGTAAGCACTTTGTACACTTAAACACTGCATTATAAATCATCAGGTTTAGTCGCCATAATCCCTCACCACAGTAGAAAATAATGTTTCAGTGTTATGTCCATGGCACCAGGAGCACACACAGAAAATTACACAGATGTTAGGTACAAAGTTTATTGTAAAGACACAGGAGTAGTGGATGGATCAGGCTGTGATGTCAGGACCAGAGCTGGGGACAGGTAAGAGGACAGGAGACCAGAGCTGGGGACAGGTAAGAGGACAGGAGACCAGAGCTGGGACAGGTAAGAGGACAGGAGACCAGAGCTGGGGACAGGTAAGAGGACAGGAGACCAGAGCTGGGACAGGTAAGAGGACAGGAGACCAGAGCTGGGGACAGGTAAGAGGACAGGAGACCAGAGCTGGGGACAGGTAAGAGGACAGGAGACCAGAGCTGGGGACAGGTAAGAGGACAGGAGACCAGAGCTGGGGACAGGTAAGAGGACAGGAGACCAGAGCTGGGGACAGGTAAGAGGACAGGAGACCAGAGCTGGGGACAGGTAAGAGGACAGGAGACCAGAGCTGGGGACAGGTAAGAGGACAGGAGACCAGAGCTGGGGACAGGTAAGAGGACAGGAGACCAGAGCTGGGGACAGGTAAGAGGACAGGAGACCAGAGCAGGATGACCACCGTGACCTGGAGACAGGTAAAAAAAAAAGTAAGGCCTTAAAGAGACTGCAGCTGTAGTACTTACTGTGGCAGTGAACACTGACGCTGTGACTGTAGTAAAGACATTTTACAGCCACATACTGGATAACAGACCTACGCTGACTGTAGCTGACTGAATAGTCCCGTGTTTAATGTCTTTGTAGTTTGGTCAAACCTGAGCCTTTGTTAAAATTCAAAGTCCACAATTAGAGAGACAGATGCAGAGCTGCCATCAGCAGTGCAGCTCACACTGTCAGAGCGTACACAGAACCACCCTGCTGCAGACGCCGCCACAGTTTACACACAAGCAGTCTGGGCCTAAGCGATAAGGAGCTGTAACTTTTATAAAGAAGGGATGACTTCTACATAAGAATAAATAGCTTGCAGTCAAGTTACAGTGCACAGTACATAATGTGTAATAGTAGGAGTTTCAAAGATTTAAAGTTACTTTGGTACAATAACAGTGCCATCAAAGTTAATCTAAATCTTTCTTCCAAGTCCTATAACTTTGCTCTCTGCAGGTTTCATAAGAACACGTTGTTATGTAGAAGTTATAAAGGAATGTAACTTTGTAATTGAAAATATTCTTCGGTTAAATTAACAATAAAACTTCACTCCTTATTGAATGCCTGAGAAAGCACGTCTGAACTTTTGACAGGTACTGTGTGGATTTGTGTACAGAAGTTACAGTTTACACAATTAACTCACAGCTTCTGATAAATGCTCCTCAGGACATAGAAGTGGATGGAGTCTCAGGCTTTTTGCTCCCCTCAGCTTCAGCCTCACAGCGTCTCCTTTATGACATCTCCAGAAAGAGTATTTTAAAATTAAAAACCATTTTTAAACAGGTGCAGTGGTGTACATTTATTGAGATTGGTATGTTACTTCTGAGTAGTCATACAAGATTTGATTTTTGTATTATTATTATTTTATTTTTTTTCTAGGAGCAAAAACGTAAAATAAATAAATAAAAAAAGAGGTAAAAAAAATAATTTCTGCTTAGGTCAAATATATATGAGATGACAAAAAATTATTATATACTAACACATTCACTGAACAGCTCTAAGATATTACAGACCCAGGTTTATTGCAGGTTACATATTTTATAATATTTAATAAATTTATGTTAGGAACTTGTAATGTTTGGTCAATATTATAACATTACACTACCATAACATTAATGTTAGTAGTGCACAGGGCTCTTTGAGTTAGCTTTAGCTTGCAAACGTTTTCTGAGATAGCAGACTTTACATATTATCATATCCTAGTAAATTAACAAATGTACAGATTTACTCACCAAAGCCCAGAGTAGTTTCTTAAAAGCCAGCAGACTGTGAACAACTTTGATTAGGAGGTGAATTAAATCCAGTAAAAAGCTAAAAACAAGTGCTAACAAACTGCACTGACGAACAGCAGCCACGACTTCAGAGTCTGGGACGTGTTTAGCTCACCTCTTACGACTAAAGTGAGCTAAACTCAAACCTAAAGACTGTCAGCAGCTAAAACTATTATAAAGTTAAAATAGCAGGCGTTTTCTGCTCTCTAATTTCCTCCTGAATATCTGTAAAATGTCTTCTCCCTGTTTTCTCCGGCGGCAGTCAGGGCGGCGACGTAAACAACGACACGAGTGAGCTGTCAGTCAAACCTGTTGCTAGCTGTTAGCCCGAGGTGACGTGGCTGAAAGACGGCTCCTGATTGGTCAGTTATTTTTGTCAGTATCTTTGGTTATGTGGCGAATCTCAACATAAAAAAAATTAGGACCACGGAGAGTGTGTAAAAGCGACGGTGTCAAAGCCAGAATGATTAGCATAACAATAGTGACTTAGAAATGGGCGCTGATTTTACGACGGAAGTCAATGGGAGCCAGGATCAATGGAGCCTCCCACGACTTCCTGTTTGGCTCGCAGGGAGGTACAGGCTCGCTGTGTCCACTGCTTATACGTCAATGGTCCACAGGAGCGGCCCCTGGGTTCAAAGAAGTTGGTTTTGTTTACAGTTTGTTTAAATAAAAGCAATTTAACGTTTTAATATTGTCTCAGTTGTGTATTTCTTCATAGTGGTATATTATTATTAATAATTCAGTACATGTCTCATTTTAAACTTGTCGCCAAATGTTAATTTTTACCCATTTTCTATGTTAAATAATTAGAAAATAATGGTTTATTATTACTGGTTATGATTCAGTAGAGACCTGTATTATACTCAACCTACAGTTAAATGTTACCTAATTTTTTGCTGTAAAAAAGTATTGGAAAAAAACTGATAGCTTTTACCCATTTTAAATAATTATGTTTTACCTGACCCAGAGGGGTAATATAAAAAAAATCTGTGCAAATTGTTACCCAAATTTTTTTGGAGTAAATTCTAACACTTTTTTTTTTTTTTTTACAGTGCAGGTGGAGCTAACAACGACTGACTATAAGTTAAAGTTTTCAGAACCAACATTATGGCAGTACCAGACAAGAAAGGGAGGAGTTTTGTCAGAGGAAGGAAGGAAGACAAGAGACAGCACAAAAAAACTTCTCTTCAGGGGAGGGGCAGTTCATCCTTGATCCACCACTAACTACATTTTAAAGGTAGGACCAAATACTACCAGTGTTTCTGTTATTAACTGTATGGTGTATCTATAAAATCAATACAAAATACAATTATAGTACCACAGTTTGGACTGGGACAGGACACGTCTTCACCGTAAATCTCTCTGAGTGAAGTGATGCAGTCTTTGCAGAACCAGTGCCCACAGCTGAGAGACTCCGCCTCCTTCAGGTCGCTCTGACAAACAGGACAACGAGATGGCTCACGTCCTCTTCTGTTTTCTGTGGACGGAAGAACATTCTATTAAATATCACTAAAGCATTGTTTACACACATGTGGGAAGTTAAAGTGGAACTTAGTAACTTTTTTCTTCTGTTTTGGTCTCATACTCCTCATCGTAAACACTCTCGCTCGGCTTTACGTTCGTTTTCTCCTTGCCATCTCTAGCTTGTTGTATGGCTCTAACCTAGGGGTCTCCAACCTTTTTACCCCTGAGAGCTAACGTATGTGTGTCCTGAGTCGGACACTTTTGGCTAAAATTCTATTACTTTTTTATTTTCAACAAGTCATAAAGTTGCTCATTTATTATCTTCATTAATGCAAATTGTATAAAGTAAAAGTACATTTTCTTACGTTTATAACGATATATTGGTTGGATAGTTTCTTTTACAAATATTTTATTGCGGCCGTATGAAATAGCACTTTTGTCCGAGGTTTAAGCTCGGCAGTGCTATGGCCCTGAGTCGGTCACGCCCACCTTTTTGCCGTTTTCAGCCTTATTTGCCGATTTTTCGGCTCTAATTTAAGGCTGGGATATTTACGTTAACAAATTTTCACACCCGGTTCCTTGTTTCCGTCTTTCAAAATAAGATTGTGGGCTAAGCTAACGTTAATCAGAAAATCACAAGACGGACAAAGTTAGCTACAAAAACACTAAGATCACAGAAAGAACGTCGCCCTGAGTGTGACCTGAGCGTTCCCTGCGCATTTCCCGATCAAAATTATTTTCATATCATGATTATTTTATAAACAGTTAGCATAAATACATACAAATGACCACAGAGTTAGAGCAATATGTGGAGTTTTTGTTTATCTACCGTTAGCCAGTTAACGTCTTTGCGAGCGTCTGTTAGAAGACTGAAAAATAGCAAAAGGTGAGCGTGTCCCACTCTGGACACACACACGTTACTTTTACAAAAGGAATTAAATTACTTAAGCTTTCATCCATTCATCTTCTTTCACCGTTAGGGGAAAAAAATAAAACCAATGAGTTTCAGAGAGTAGTGCTGATATTTTATTAGGCTAAAATTTATACAAATTATTGTTCTTTTGCCAGCAAACTTGGCATTATATTTTATTCTAAGTTGCATTAAAAAGTCTTAAAAATGTCATAAACCTAGAGATACCCTGTTATTCTGAACTGACCTTGGTTTTGATGGTCCGGGCGTTTGGTCGTCTTCTGGAAGTTGTCGCTTCGTTGCTCTCTTCACTGTGGTTTCCTCAGCTTCTGCTTCCGCCTCCTGTTTTCCCTCAGAGTCACTCATATTTTACTAAAACCAAAATACCAAACATGTCTAAAGTCAGAAACACAGAACACACACAGAACTTCTTCTTCTTTTTTCTTGTTTAATAGGCCCTTTTCACGATGACGTCAGACAACTTCCGTTTTGAGACGATGGGATGTATCTTCATTTCCAGTGCTGCTGCTCGCCAGTAAGGAATTTACTCGGAGTCTTAAAAATTGGCCAAATATAAGGCTACATGATGTACAGAAACTCGAAAAGGGATATACATTTTTCATTGAGGGTTACTTATTTGATTATGAAGGTAAGTGTTTTGTCTTGTAGCTAAAGCTAGTAGTTGTTAATGCTGTAGCGTTAGCAATAGGTCTAACGGGGTGTGCGATAAAACAATATTAGATTATGTTACGATCTAAATGAATGACAGTCTGCTTGTCTGAAAGGCTCACTGCATAGTACTGCAATGAACTTCTAATTAGACCTGAAAAGTCTATTATTTTGTCACAGACTGATCACTACAGCAGAGTCAGTGTTCGAGCACAGAGCTTTACTAAATGAAAATATACTGTAGTACTATCCAGTGGTATTTCCTGATAAGCAGATTGTCAAATATTCAGATAAACTCAGATCATGACATGATCTAACACTGTTTTATAGCGCAGCTCTATCACTTAGCCATGTTGCTAACGCTATCTAGCTACACAACAAAGCACTCACTTCATAATCCAAGTATCCTTGGTTGAAGAATTAATATTCTTTCGCAAGTTTTGAACATTTTGTGGGTAAATATTCATTTGAAAATCGCTGTATATTGTGTAAACTTGTAAACGGCAATTTTAAAAAAGTCTGGGTGAATTTCTTATGGGAGAAGCGCGGCACCGGAAATGAAGATACATCCCATCGTCTCAAAACGGAAGTTTTCTGACGTCACGTGAAAAGGGTCTATAGCGGTCTCTAGTGGTTTTAGCGGGTTATAGGCTAACACTCTGTACACAGACTGTTTTTGCTGTTGTTTTGGGGAGAGCACTAACTGCTAATCCAACGAGCTCAGCTCAGCTCACGCTAAAGTTAAGGTCCCCTCAGTGTCTTGTTACTGTCTTTTTGACTGCTGTCTTTATAAAAGTAGTAGAGCTGCTGTAGGATGTAGCTACAGCTCCAGGTTCACATTGACAGCCTCGATGAGTCCACTGTGATTGTTTTGATGAATCTCCGCTTCCTACGTCCTCCCACGTCACTGCAGGAGCAGGATCCTGATTGGTTAACGCGCCGCGAATATTCACCAAAGTTCAGACTTTTCAACTCGGGCGTCGAGAGCGTCAGACGCTCAATTCGCGCCGCGCTATTCGCGCGTCAAAGCCCGATTCGCGACGCGCTGAACGCTTGATTCGCGCCGCAGGACATCCTCCCGCGCGTTTACATAGACTTAACATGAAAACCAGACGCCTCAAACGCGTCCGGTGTGAACGCTGCATTATAAAGTCCTAACAACAAACCCCAGGCTCCTTCTTGTGCCTTAATTCTGTTTCCTGCCCACACAACGCCCTCAGAGAAAGTAAACACCACTGCCAATGCTGGAGAGAAACTAACTTTCGTTTTCTGGGTAAAGGCTGGACTTTAGGCCAGCGGGGGTGCAGCGTCCTCTTCCTCGTGACCTTTCTTATTTCTCATGATTACAAATGAAGACAAATCTGAGCTGTGGTTTTAGAAAAGCGCGCAGTGGCGACAGTGAGCGTTTCCTGTTCTGCGCGCGTCTGGGTGGATTTGGGAAGAAAACCATCCACACGCAAAATAATCCTGCAGTGCACTGTAAAATGTTTCCAAACTGTGCTGCTTTCTTACCTCTGCATTGCTCAGAAACGTGGCCTTGCTGCCTGTTAACGCGCTGCGCTCTCTTTACGCACGAGATAAAAGCAGAAAAGAGCAAAAGCACCAAAAAATAAAACAGCATAAAGTAAATTTTACCGAGCAGCACAGATAGAACTTCTGGCAGTGCGTGGTGTGCTGTTTAAAAAAAAGAAAAGAAAAGAACAAAAGAACAAAACGTGGGCGGAGTCAGAAATGATTTGACTTTGTGGACTGAAAAAATACGGAAGTCAGAACAAAATGATTTTTTGTGGCGATGTTAGACTCTTTTTCTTTTTATTATCGAACTTTATTTTTTAATTTTTACATTTCGCGTGCTTTTATAAGCCCAACTAAAAAGGTTAACGTAATATTTTGATACAAGCAGTGGACAAGGTACTCAGTTTCATTATTTGAGTAAAAGTAATATAGATTCTCCCTCTCAAATATTACTCCAATACAACTAAAAGTATTCAAAGTACTTAAAAAAATCTTTTTTTTTTTCAAATTGCATTTTAAATGAGTGCAGTCAGATTAACTGGGTGATTAAATACAGTACTCAAGTAAATTTAATTCGTTACTGTCCACCTCTGGTTACAAGCTCACTGTAAAAGCCAGTTTAACTTTTTTTTTATTAGATACAAAGCCCTGAGGTTATTAGTTCTGCGCTCATTTAACATAATAAAATAATATTTAAAAAGAAATTGTAAATCCTCTTTTCCTTCCTAACTGTATGTTGTAGTAAATCGTTTAGGCAGAAGGTGGCGCTTTAAGGCCTGAGCCAGGGAAATATTAATCACATTCTCTTTTTATTCCTTTACCTATTTCAGCTTCACTCCACTCTCAGGCTCCTTTCCTACGAACTCTAAAAAAGAAGAAAATAAAAAGATGTTAAATGCACGTTTGAAAAACCCGAGCTAAATAAACAATGTCATACTTTTTAAACATTTTATTTATAATTCATAGTTAGGGTTAAATAAGTTGTTATGGGAGTTAGAACTACACTTTGACAAGTTTAGTAATAAATTATTTCCCTTGGTTTTGTTTCAGTGTAGAGCTGTTATTTTATTTTCTACACAGTTTGAGCTTCTCACAGCGCTGTAAAAAGGAACTTGCAAACAATTTCTGTAACTGCAGATGTGTGCATAGATAGCCTTTATCTTTTTATTATTATTATTATTATTATTATTATTATTATTATTGCCTAACAACCAGGAACGTAAAAGGATCATTGAGAGATTCACTTTACTTCTCATGACAACTATGAATTTTATGTGAATTTTGTGTGTGAAGCAAACAAGAAATATGACAGGAAAAACAGAAAACCACTCCCTAAATAAGATCTTATGGTACTGTGGTTGACAAATATATTTTAACATACAGTGCCTATAAAAAGTATTCATCCCCCTTAGCATTTTTCTTTTATTTTTGCCTTACAGCCAGGAATTTAAATGGATCACTTTACATCACATGACAACAACTGTGACGGTGTGAAATATTTTTTATTGTGCTGCAAATAAGAAAAACAGAAAACTTGAGTGTGCAGAAATATTTACCCCATTTTTAAAAAGGCCCCTACTGAAGACCCACAGGTATTTACTCACAGAAGTCACAGAAAGAGTTAGATAAAGTTGGCCTGACTGCAATTCAATTATGATAATGCAACAAAACACAAAGCATGATTACAGCATGTAAAAGATAAGGAACCACACCAAACCTGCCTAAAGAGGAACATGTAAAACTCACAAACCGGGACAGGAGTGCATTCATCAGAGAGGCAACAATAAGACCAAAGGTGACCCTGAAAGATCTGCAGAGCTCCACAGCAGAGACTGTTGTATCTGTCCCAGGACCTCTCTGAACCATACTCTCCACAGCAGAGACTGTTGTATCTGTCCCAGGACCTCTCTGAACCATACCCTCCACAGCAGAGACTGTTGTATCTGTCCCAGGACCTCTCTGAACCATACTCTCCACAGCAGAGACTGTTGTATCTGTCCCAGGACCTCTCTGAACCATACTCTCCACAGCAGAGACTGTTGTATCTGTCCCAGGACCACTCTGAACCATACTCTCCACAGAGCTGGGCTGGGTGGAGAAAACGATAAGAAAGCATGTTTTGTGTTTGAACATTTGTTGCGTACTATATATGACAGTGGGATTTTGCTGTCCCATCCTTCTGTTCAGCTTCCTTCCCCTCTTCTTCCGCCAAAATTAAAGACCTCCCCTTGCTTAAAAGCTACAGACAATTACTCCAGTTCAGTTTGAAGTAGGAAAGAGAAAGAAAGAGAAGCTTCTAAAGTTGGTCACATGTATCTGAACTCTGCCGGACAAAGGGCAGTCTTCAATTTACAAATGTGGACTCCTCAGTTTACTGCAAAGGTCTGAGCTTGGATCCAGCTCACAGACGTCTCGTATCAGAACTGAGGCGGCCCTGGATCCCTTCTTTATCACACTGTCCACCACATGTCGGGCCTTGTCTGCCCGTGGTTTCACTTTAGCAGACTCCATTTCCTCTGAGGTTATGATCTTCTTTTGCAGAAGTCTGTCCAGCAGTTGGTTGAGGACAGGGTCAGACACATTTGTAACAAACTCGGCACGAACTGAACTCAGCTTTGCCTTTGGTGAGATTCTTCTTTTGTGAATCGTGGTTTGGTCTATACTCAAAGCAGGCTCTGAAGGAAAAAAGAAAGTCATGTTTTAGTCTTTCAAAAGCAATGAACAGTACTATCCAAAAATCTCAAACTGTTTTAGTTGTTTAGGTTTGGTCAGTCCTCAAAGAGCCATGTTTTTGACTAAGTCTTACAATGCTCACTGTTAAACCAAACGTGTGAGGGTTTATACTTTGACTGATTGATATTTTAGAGAATGTTTTATACTTATTTATTAGGTTTTGTCTGTCTGTATCTTTCTATCCGGGACTGTAATATCAGACAGACCAACCTCTGCTCTGTATGAACTGACTACAAGAGCTTGGGAACCAGTCTTTGGCCTCACAGAGTTACTACATATCTTCACACCTTCTGCCGTTTTTTCACTCCTTGAATGTATCTGAGTAAATGTGAATCGGAGACCGTCCTGACCAGCTTTTTTGTGTAAAGGCCTCCATACACCAAGGCGACGATCGCCCGTCTGAAGCCGTCTGAATGGTTCTTCCACGTCGCTCATTTCCGTCCTTTTGATCTGTCTGCGCCGTCGGCCGCCATCGCTCCAGGACGGAGGCCGTCTGACCAGTTTTCTGCCGTTTGGCCTCGTTGTTGTTGAATCTGCGTCTTTGGTCTTTGGCACGAAGCGCTCTGATAGGCCTAGCACTACAGCTGCCGCACCAATCAGCTCACGGGAATTTTAGCGGAAGTGATGGAGTGACGAGAGGTGAAAACCGCTGTGGCAGCGTACTGTCACCATTTTTGCGTTCTTCGCAATTCTGTGCGGAAAGTTATCTTCTTCAAGTAACAGAGCAGCGGCACCTAATCCACACAAAACAATGTCCAAACCGGCCATGATCACACTTCTCAAATGTTCAAACAAGCTGAGAACAGTGCAGACCAAGGCGCTACATGCAGATGTACTCCACAAACATTGTGTCACTTCTGTTTATCTTTGTTCACTGACTAGCGCCATCTGCCGCTTTGGGGGGTAATTACATCACGCGCATGCGCAAGACACGGTCTTTAGGTCGGTTGTGGCTTCGGTGAATGAAGAGGGAAAAAGGTCATGCGACGTCAGGAAACGGGAGGGAACGAGAGGAGACGAGAAGAGACGAGCTGTCGCTCCGTCTTATCGGTGGCAGTCTGGGAGTCGCCTTGGTGTATCGCGGCCTTAAAAGACAATCAGCGACTACATTCTACAGTCATCACCTCCCTCTGCAGTCATCAGCTGGCAGACAGAGGAGTCTGACTCCCAACGACAGTCAAAGTCACTGTGTTACTTTATGGTTTAATTAGAAATGAGTTTAGTACTGAGACTTGTAGATTTTAAAAGTGGTGTGGAGTAGATGTAAACTCACCAGTCAGATCCAGCTCATGTTTCCAGACCTCGGACTCTCTCGCCTCTGTGTTCCCCGCCTCTTTGAGTGTGACAGTGACTTTACTGCTCTCAGGCGGCAGGCGGACCTCAAACGACGGGTGATAGTTGGGCTCGTGGTCCATGTCGAACTGCGCCCTCTGGAGGAGAGAAACAGCAGGTTTTCAGCAGACAGACTAAACAAAGCAGAGTGCATTAGCTGTACTCACTTCAGGCTGTACTTTCTCAGCGTCGGGACAGACTACACTGTAGTGTTGGTCTATGACCAGTTTACATGTAGGAGGGGCATCAATGTACTGTGTGGTAATCCGCTGTCTCTGTTCTACCTGAAAAACATTATTTTGGGATATTTTATTAGGAAATGTAAACCAATCCATTCCTTGGGTTTAGAGGGACACTGTGGAAACACAGAGAACATTAGTTTCACTGAGAGTGAATTGTGTAGAGGGACAGCAGTGGCTCAGGAGGTAGAGGTTTATGCTAAATGTACAACACAACAGAGACGCAGCAGCAGTGACATCAGTGACATCAGTGAAGGCTGAAATGTCTTTTAGTTTTAGCCCTCTGTGCTATACTACTGTTTGTTTTGCCCAAACTGCTGCTACATCTAAATAAGGACATTACTGAGATCATCAGTGTTTTTAGCGTCTGCAGAGTCTCCACAGTTAATATTTAAGCTGCTCTGGAGCTAGCAGTAGCATTAGCCACAACACTGGCAACAGTGTGGCGTTTGGAGGATGCCAATTTCAAAATTATGCTTTAGCCATTTTGGACTTAACCCTTTAGGCGCCAGAGCTGCTAAATAGCGACACTTGGTGATGACAGTCTTCAGCTGTGTATAAATACAGCTGTTTTCAGCTGCACATATCCAGACCACGTCTGATAGAGAAGCAAAGCACTGAGAGAGAAGTCTATAGTAATGGCTAAAAGCATGTGTGATGAAGCAGTTTTTTCATTTACTGCTGACTCTGATTCTGAGGGGAATATCTACCTTCTGAAGTGAGTGTAAGCAATGAGAGCAGGGAAAGTGACTGTGCCAGTGGCAATGAAAGAGTTTGTACAGACACTTTCCTCAACAGAAGTAGGAGAGGAGGCAGGTGAGGTAGAAGAGGAAGGCGGGGGAGAGGCTGTAACAACAGGGCCAGCATAAACACCACTGTGGAAGATGGCTGGGATCAACTGAGCCACCTAGAAACTTATCAGGAGTGGATAAAGCAGTTTGATGCCTGTTGGCTTTACAGGAGAGAAGGATCTGACTGGTGCTGATCCAATAGAATAGTTTTATATCACGGTATTTTTCAAAATTATAACAGTTTCACGGTATTTGACGTTTTTTTCCCCATGCATGACGTGTTAGAGTTAGAGTGGTAGAGTACCCTATTCCACAGTCATGAGAATTCTACATTGTACAAAAAAAAAAACATTTCCACATGGCTGCATGGTTTTTATGGTCTTTATCATAGCCCTGAATCCATCTTTGCCAACTGTGCTAATAGGAACCGTGTCTTTAGCTATATGAATTGTTATGGAGTTGGTTATCTCGATCCAACGCTTGCTTTTTCTGTCGTATGACGTACCTTTAGCAAACGCTTCAACAAGTGACGTCTGACTCGTCTCTCCTTTAGCTTTGTCACTTTTACATGACGGTGTGAAAGGCGCTGACTTTTGTTTAATGCATTCTTGGTTCTCCAAGACATGTTTGCGGCTAAGGTGGTGGAGCAAATTGCTCGTGTTGCCACCGCCGGCTACAACTTTAGCTCGACAGCATTTACAGTAAATAACTGTTTGGTCCACGTCCGACCTTTTAAATCCGAAGTACCGCCAGACAGCAGACACGCCTCCTTTTTTAGGCAAAAGTTCTTCTGGGTCATCATCGTTTACATTAACTTCTGGTGCAGAACTTCCACTGTCCATTTTCACTACGCTCAACAACTCCACTAAAACCTGTCCTCTGGTCCATGCGTGTTTAGCGGTGCAGGCGCTGCAAGGAAAGCCTCCCCCGAGACGCAATTTACCAACGCGTGCGTTCCGGACGTTTAGGCCATTTAAACCGGTACTGCCGGTATGTGAAAAATTCATATCATAAAAAATATAAAAACAGGTTTTCGGTACGAACCGGGACACCGCCCAGCACTAGTTTGATCACCAGCCACTGCCTGTGAATTAGCTGAAAGTAACACTGGATTGTGTGGGACAGTGAGAAGCACAAGGCAAGGAAGCCAAAATGCCTGAGACCCAAAGCCCTGAAGTTGAAAAGTGGAGATGACCCAGTGTTTCTGAGGAAGGGAAAGTTGTTGGCACGACACTAAACATCTCACAATGTTATCAACCATTCATGGGAATGCATATGTTCAGAAAAGAATCGGGACAACGAAAAATGAGAGTGGTTTTCGCACAATAACTAGCCCAGTGTGTGTTGACAGTACAACAGTTTCATGGGGGAGTGGCTAGATCTGACCAGAGAATGAAAACCTACCTATTTCCACAGCGGTCCAGGAAGTGGTACATCCGCATGTCATTTACAGTAAGTGCACCCCAGCCCCACGCAAGTCACTAAAGGCCTATATTCAGGACATGATAACTGGATTACTATCAGGTTACATGAAAAGGGAAAGTGGAAAAGGGGGGCGGGCTTCAGCAGAAGGAGGAGAGCTGCCTACAAGGTCGACTGAACGCCACTGGCTTCATGAAACTGATGAACGTCCAGATTGTGTTGTTTGCTCTGATCGCTCTCGCCCTAAAGGCAGGCACCAGACGAAGTACAGGTGCTAACAGTGTGGTGTAGGTCTGTGTGCTGTACCTTGCAATAAGAAGTACCACACTCTAAAAAACTACAGAAACTGAGAATCATCAAAAATAAAGATCTATGTTCACATCTGTAGCCATAATCAGTGCCTAATAACTGGGTAAGATAGAACTGCTGCCCGATGCGGGACTCGAACCCAGCTCTCCCTGCTGTGACCACTGCACTAACCTACCATGCGAGGTTAGATAAAAACAAAAAAGTATCAGAAAATAACAACTGAAGTACCAGAAAAAATACCTCCATAACCCCCCAGCTGATATAAAATTGTACCCAGGAATGGTTCATCATGGCTGGGTAAAACAGAACCAGAAAAGTGTCCTGGGAGTACCAGAAGTAGCAGGCCCTCCTCTTGTACCCGGGGACCCACGCTTAAGTATTCTTTCCTGGGTAAAAGCCATGGTTGCAGGCCCTGGAAGTCCGTGCCCCTGGTACTCCAATGTATTTCATTCAGAGTCCCAGGGGCACGGACTTCCACGGCCGGCAACCATGGCTTTTACCCAGGAAAGAGTGCTTAAGAGTGGGTCCCCGGGTACAAGAGGAGGGCCTGGTACTTCTGGTACTCCCAGTTCAATGAAATACATTGGAGTACCATTTCTGGGTAAAATGGGTAAAATTATAAATCAGCTGGGGGTTATGGAGGTACATATTTGTGGAAAACTGAGGGGCAATTTCTGGTTCTGTTTTACCCAGCCATGATGAACCATTCCTGGGTAAAATTTTATATCAGCTGGGGGTCATGGAGGGGCATATTTGTGGAAAACTAAGGCCCATTTTCTCGTTTTATCTTACCCAGCCAGGAGTTCATAACTATGTTTGACACCAGGGGTCAGTGGAGCACTCTCTGGGGAAAAAAAAACTCTGGCGCCTAAAGGGTTAAATTTATTTGATTTATTGCCCAGTCGTAGAGCACATTATCAAGTAACTAACAAGGCAAAGTCAAAATAAAGCCGTACCTCATCCACGGAGACGTTTCTGGGCAGAAGAAACATGTTCACTTTCACTATTTGTGTGTTCCAGTTTTTCGGTGAGCAGAAGAGCAGAACCTGCCCGCTGACTGTCTTGTGTTTTTGAAAAAGCAATTTCCACACAAGTCCAAACATAGAGAGGCTGGCGACTTCGATGACTACGTGGGTCTCTGTGATCCGCAACGGTTCAATGAAGCTCATCCCACTGTCGCTGATGTGGGCCACGGACAACTGGCTTTTACTGAGGTCAGCTGAAAACGAAGGAGGACATGAGGTAAGACAATGTGAGAGAAGAAGAGGCAGAGGAGAGGTCAGATGGTGCAGAGGATCCTCTGTGGAGCAGAGGAGGAGAACGTACCGTCGTCAGGCCTCACAGTGAGGCAGGTGCAGCTCACACACGGCTCTCTCTGGACATTTGATGTCATACAGAGGTCCTGCATGCGTCCTACTCGTTGAATGCAGCAGCGCCTCATCCCATTGGACGGTTCTGTACTGAAGCTCCGCCTCCTCCTTCACCACAAACACCAATCCTGTGGAAGTGCAGTGGAAGGCTCCAGAACCAGGGCATCTGAACCTGGAGCACAGAGAAGACACTGAGCAGTGAGTCTCAGGGCTGACACACACAGTTCTCCTGCAGCTGCGTGGGTTTGGACAAAGGAGGAAGAGGAGAGAACCCACAGGAACACTCCACTCAGAGAGAGCAGGAGTCAAACCCACAACCTCTTTACTGAGAGACAGGAGACGGGCTACCCAGTAAAATATAGTTTAGTTTACCTGTATGAAACATTTCCTGACCGAGTCGACACTTCAGGGCTGAAGTCCATTTCCTAAAATGAATAAATGTTACTTCAACATATTTTATTTGTTCTGTCAGAATCTTTAGTGAATATTTAGTGTACCGTCCAGTTCGATCCGCACTGAGCCTCAAACAAGCGCACAGATGTGGATGGGTCTGTGAAAAGAACTGAGAGTTTAGTAAGAACAACATGTCAGCCCAGGTAACTCTGGACAGGAGTTCCCATATTCACTGAGAATGTGACGAAGGACGAGAAACACTAGGTTTGTGGCTGATGTGTTGACTGACGGCCAATCAGAAGTGAGAGTTTGCTAAGTTCTGGTCCATGAAGTCGGATAATTGTTATTCGAGGCATGCATCGTAGTTGCATCAGTGAGTGATAAACAAGTGAGTATTGTGTTCATCTTCCTTTAGTGTGCATCTGCCCAGTATAATGATTACAGTCTTATTATTCATAGTTATGTGTCAGAACAACTTTAGGGGCAGCTTGGACATGCTAATTCTACGCTAAGCTAATCAATGTAGTTAAACAGCCATCTGACGTCTTCTTGTGGTACGGTTCTGTTTTTAGTTGCATCATTGGATCACAAAACTGGGTCATTCCATGTCAAATCAACACATTTCAGAAAAAAAATCCCACCTGACCACATTGGATTTTCTTCAAACTTGGTATGATTATTGTTCATATAACCAATATGAAGTGTGCAAAGTTTGGAGTTGGTATCCTTTGTAGTAAGGGTGCTCCGATCAGGGTTTTTGAGGCCGATCACCGATCAGCCTCTGCTGTGATCGGCCGATACCGATCATGGCCGATACCGATCACGTGGTCTTCAATGTAGTATCGTATTGTATGCAGGCTATTATTAGTTCCATTTGAAAAATACTGTAGGCTTTGTAAATATAAAAGAACAACAAAATTCTACTTATTTTTGTTTTAGAAGAGGTTTTGTTGCATTATTGGTCTTTAATGTGTGCCCAGTGTCTGTGGCTTTGTTTGAATGCTCCGCTGATGTAAAAATCAGCTGTTCTTCTTAATTGGTTCCTTTAATGCGAGTCCGCGGGTGCAGCGCCTGTTTCTGCGTAAGGCGCAGCCAAACCAGGTTGAAACACAGTGGACTAAAGAGCAGACAGCTCCTGCTGCCAGTTTTGACAACGTCTGAATGAAGAAAACGTGCAAAGAGAGCAGAGAAGACAACGATGAAAGGTGCTCCTCTCAGACACACGGACACATGGGCTGCCTTTTTACTTTCTCTTTCCATTAGCAGCCATTTGGTGCAGTTTAAGCCACAAAACGCACAGTTTTCTCCGCGCAACAAGACACAGGCAGACTCTGAACTTTCTTAATCCTTTTAACGTAACTGTTAGCGGGTTAGCTGTAGCTCTATTTTCGTTGGTGTTTGCAAATACACGCACTGCTGCGCCTCGGTTCTGTCCCGTGCGCTCCTAAAGCAGGCGGGGACACAGCGGGGACACAAAGCAGCGCCTCCAGAGCAGGTTTGTGTTAGTTATAACCAGGGCTTAACTTAAAAACACTGCTAAAATAACGCTACTGCTGTTTACTCAAACCGGAGTTGCAGGACAGTAAATGTGAGAGCCTCGCGTGTTTATTGTAATTTGATCGGCCCTTCTGATCGGCCCATTTTACCAATCACCGATCACTCTATTTTTAGCCATGATCGGCCGATCATGATCAGCGGCCGATCGATCGGAGCACCCTTACTTTGTAGTTTATGAAATAATCAGGTTGAAAAAAGTGATTGACTGATTTTTGTTTCTATATTTTATTTATGATACAGAACCGCACACAGACAACCAATGTAGCCTCTGAATGTTCAATAAAAGAGAAAACTGAATCATCTCTACTGAGCATTTCCACCGATGCATAATAGTTATGATATTAGTTACTACAGACTCATCACAAGCTCATAAATAATTACAAATGAAGCTTTAACATAAGCTGCAATAAAAGAAGAGTTGGAGTCATGATAAATGTGAAATAAAATGTGTCTGACCTGCGAGGGCGGAGGCCATCTGTGGTCTCTTCAGTGCACTGCAATATTGTCAAAAAGTGAAGCTAGATCAGGTTAAAAAAAAAACACAATAAAGGATATTTTGTTACCTTTTGTTAAAATACAATGGACACCAAGTATTTAAAGTATTAGTGAAGATGAAGTTTGCAGTGTTTGTGGGTTGGCAGTTTGTGTCTCAGGTGTGCGTTGTGTACTGTGCAGATGTTTCTTTATCGACGCAGTAAGGTGTTGTAAATGTAGTGTGCTTGTTTTAACTAAAGCTGACGTCTAAACCTTACTTATGGCTCATCTACTTTCTGACTGCTGGCTACCACATAAAACAGCCTTTCTGCACTGTAAATTTTCAATATCTTACTTGAATTCAAATTATTAATCTTGATTTGAGCAATTTTCACTAGATTAGACTTATTTAGTTATTGGGTAACTTATTACTAGATTATTTGCCTTGTTTCAAAGTATTTTTTCCCTGTTTCAAGCTAGTTTTTACTTATTTAAAGCAAAATTATCTGTCCATGGGGTAAGATAATTTTGCTTGAAATAAGTTAAAAAAAAATCTTACCCCATGGACAGATAAATTTGCTTTAAATCAGTAAAAACTAGCTTGAAACAGGGAAAAAAATACTTTGAAACAAGGCAAATAATCTAGCAATACGTTACCCAATAACTAAATAAGTCTAACCTTGTTATTTTTTGCTTAAATCAACATTAATAATCTAAATTCAAGTAATTTTATCTAATGTAGATTTAGATTTTTTGCAGTGTGTTAACATCAACACCATAAGCGTGATTAAGCCTATGGTGCTATCCCATTTGTATCAACGTGAAAAACACGTAACGTTTGAATGAATCACCAAAATGTCTAAAATAGCCTACTATTTACGACTTTGTTAATTTATTAAATCGAGGCCATACACACATATATACATATACATTTTATTCTGTTTTTTGTGCACAGCTCACCTCAGAGGAATCTAACCCGCCGCCACATGGGAGGGGTCTTTCTTGTATAATTTTGGCAAATTTAGCAAAGTTTATAGCGTCATCCTTTCTGTGATGGACAGGGTCTGTCAGAGAGGACAGTGTGTGGATTTTAATCTGCCCAAAGATGAAATAGAGATGGGGATTATAGTTTTATGAGTCAGTGACACAGAGACACAGCTGTACCATCTTTTAGCCCTTGTCCATTATGATAAGCTACACAGCTATGAAGCCAGTAAATAAAACCTGTTTCATGGCTTCTTCAGACGGTTGTTTGTGCAGTTATTACAGTTCCAATGCCAGATCACCAGCATTCATACTTAGCTAGTTTTGCATCTTAGTATATCACATTTATGTTCTTTTGTATAAAAAGCATGGCTAGAGTAGATCCGAGGTTAACTTATTATTTTTTGACATTCAGATTTTTTATAACAGCGTTGAACAGAGCCCTGGGGCAGGATCAGTTAAAGTGATGTTCCAGTGGATGAAGAATTATTTCATCATCACCTAACAACCCACTGACTGTTGTCAGACTCTAGAATGTGATCATGTTACTCGCTCAGTGTTCCTTTATAAGTTAGGAGTTATTTTCATGGGAAATATTCAAAAAGAAAATTCTTAAATGTTGAACCTGATCATTTATGTTTGTGACAAGGTCCATGATCTCGCTCTCGTATCCAACCACACCAAAATAATCTGCATATTAACAACAGACATTTTGCCTGCCCCCCATCTCTATAAAAATGTTTTTAAATTATTATTTTTTAGTTGCCGTTTATGCAAAGTATTCGATATATGTGTGCGTGATGGCCAAATATCGGCATACATCAGTCAAAATATTTACAGGATATTTAAGTAAAAATTGATATTAAAAACATTACAAAAGAAAAAAACAAGCACAGACCATACAAAGCACAAACAAATAAAGAAAAGAGCATACTAACAACGGCATGACAGCAACTATTGTTTGTTTATCACTAAAATCATCAAAGAATAGTTATCATTATATGAGCTCACATTAATCTATATCTTTGTTAAACTGTGAATATTATTTATTTATATCTTTTTTAAATATCAAGACAAAATGACATGAACCTATAAGTTTTTTGTATAAATGTTTGCATATCTGTTTACACCCATACAAAGTAACATACCCATCTCTATTAAATACTACAGACCTATAGAATGTTGTGACTTCCGAAAAATCTGTATATTAAAGGTCCAACGGCTCGAGTGAGGCTAATCAGCTCTGCGGTAACTCATGGCCATAAAACGATTCATTTCACTATAAACACGTATCCGAAACTTGTCAAAAGGCAAAGTTACAAACACATTTTGCTGAGTTAATGTTTGTGATAGAAATTAATCGTGTTATCATCCTGAGTTAGCACAGAGCTCATTAGCCTCCGCCGAGCTTTGAAACTCTTAGGGCCAGATTTATCAAAGGTTAGCTGCACGCTAACTGAATAAGATGCGCTAAAATTGGAGAAAACCCAGACGCAGTTGAGATTTGCGAGTCTTACAGGAGCAGAGCAGATTTTGCTCCTATGACCTAATGAATCTGTAAACTGAGGCGTTCTTCCCAGAGTGCGCAAAATGGAAGGAGGAGAAAATGCAAATTCATTCATTTACCGCCCGCAGTATTATTTATCAAGGCTCACCATGACTTTGCGAGTGAAAATAGCGTATAAATGTAGCTCGTTGGAGAAGGACGTGCTAATGTTTTGCACAGATGGCTGCTGTGATTCGTGTGAGACGAAGGAGAAGAAATGAACAAATACGCAGGGTTAGAGTTTGCAGATCTGTTTGCTGTGACGGATGAAAAAATTATTCACCAGCACTTTCAGCTCTTCTTGGTTAAATTTTTTCTTCCATTTGTGTTCCACTTCCACACCTTCCATGACGCAAAACAATACACGCAATGATGCCGTTTAAATAGCTCCGCCCCCTCTGTTTGCACTGTCACCTGCCACGAAGTTTGTCTTAGTAATTCACGCACAACATGAACATTAATAGCGGCCGCATATTTTCTCACTGCACTCGCAGTTTAGCACCGTCTTAGTAAATATGGCCCTTAATGTACACATTTTTCAAAAAGTCTATGGGAAAAATGAATGAGACATTTACATCCGGCACCAGAGGGGGGCACTGTTGTGCTCCTTTTGGTTGTATTCACGTTCTAGAATTTTTGTCAGATGGGCAGGGGGCAGTATAAAGCACAGGGGAGACACTATTTTTAAAGCGGAACTCAGTAACTCTGCTCGTTTCTTCGTTCTTTTTGCCTTATTTTCCTCTATAGAGCGCCCCCTACAGTTCGGAGCAAAGCACTATCGTAAACACTCACAAGACCAGTTGACTCCTGTGTGATTTTTGTTGCTCATCTTTACTTTCATTTTCCCCTCCGTATGTCCGTACAAAGTTTCTTCTTCCGCTAGCTATAAAGCCACCGCTAGCTTGTTGTTTTGCGAACCGGGATGTGCCGCTTTCTCGCGAGACCCGAGACTTCTGTGCAGGCACGTGCAGAGACTTCTGCAGGGGCAGGTGCTCAAAGCGAAAAAGGGGCACATACGTATAACCAGATTTTAAAACACTGTTGTGTTAGGACTGTGGCAAGCAAGACTCTCACACAACTGTTACATTTCTGTGTATACTATGATATATTGCAATATGGTAAGGCTGAAGCTATACATTTTTAATACAATTTTGGGAAAATTGTAAAAAACTAATGAACAAATAAAATGTAAACAAAAACACAGACTGCATGACACTAAACTAAATAATGTAATTTTATCCATGCTCTGACAAGATGAGAATTATTCCCAGCACTGAGGAAGTCCTTAGACATTTCTAGTAATAAATTAAATAAGTTATGTGGGAACAAGATTTTGGGACATCACATTTTTTCTTTTCAGATCACATTTTGCCAGCTCCCATCACCAACTAGTTCGTATTTTTGCACAATTATAGCAAATTCTCGCAATTTAATTGCATTAAAATGCCTAAATGCTAACTGCAATCCATTATTTATAAGCAACCCGGTCTAAAAATAAAACGATTTTATGCTAACAACAATCACAAAGCATTTTGTAAATATCTAGGTGGTTAGCAAGTAGCGGTCAAAAGCTTCGTATTTAAACAGAAATTATCTAAGGTGCGTGCGTAATACTTTCATGGCTTTGTTTTACGAACCACGCGACACGAACTCCTCACTGACGGTTCTTTCATTCCCAGAGACTGGACTGGGTTTAAGTTCTGGAATCGGGACCAAAAAAATGATAACAGCTCTCTTTATTGGCTCCGCAGTCCGCTCTTTCTCCTCTGGTTTCAGCTGCGCGAGGGGCACGAGACTCACGGAGGCAAAAGGTTAAAGGTCACGAGCTGCTGGCGGCCGTGTGATGTCATTTATTTCAAATTATTAATAATTAATGAATGAATAAATGTTCTTATGAAGAGCCACATGAGGGCTTAAAGCCACAAAAAAAAAAAAAAAAAAAAAAAAAAAGGCCAAGGACCAAAAGGGCACTTGGAGGCAAGGGGCAAAAGGGGCAGGTGCTCATCTGTTTATTTAAGGTAAAAAGTTACTGAGTTCTGTTTTAAAATAAATATCCAAAAATAAACGTGAATAAAATTAAATATAGGACAGTACACATTAATTACCATGTCTTTAAAAGTCCTAACAACACACCCCAGTCTCCTTCTTGTGCCTTTGGTCTCCTCCCAGAACTCCCACACAAAGCCCTCAGAGAAAGTAAACACCACTGCCACTCCCGGAGAGAAACTAACTTTCGTTTTCTCGGTAAAAGCTGGACTCGCATTATTACACTGTGACATAATTCTGCGCTCGTCTGGGTGGATTTTCGAAGGAAACCAAAAAGAGAAAAGTTCATACGCAAAATAATCCTTTAGTGTACTGTCAAATGTTTCTAAAATACTGTTTTTTTCCCTCAGCGCTGCTCAGAAACGAACCATGGGCTCAGTGTTTCCTGGTTATGCGTCGCTCACAAAACTCACGAGACAAAGGCACGGATTAGGAGCAAAAACACAAAAAACAGGATCTTACCGAGCACAGGAAAAACTTCTGACTGCGACTTCTGGCCTTCTTCCTCTTCCTCGTCTTCTTCTTTTTCGTCTTCTTCTTTTTGTTAAAGGCGGGTAGCAACCTGCGTTTAAGGTGCATACCGCCACCTACTGTACCGGAGTGTGTATCCTTACAGTGAACATTCATCAGGTTACAGGCAACGTGCTGCTGTACATTATATACAAACAGAAAAAGTAAAAACCTAAAACAAACAAACCCACCCTGTTGTTATTATTATTATTATTATTATTATTATTATTATTATTATTATTATTATTATTATTGTCTCAGGATTCCATGCAAACTTTCTTCAAAAACTCCTCTCAAAATTATTGCCATAAGTTCTGCTGTATAGACAAACAGATACATACATTTTTCAGTTTGTGGGACGTACGCTCCTGTCTCTGTGACTGTTGCTTTGCTCTTTGGAACCATCAGGAAAGATTGATGTATTTACTCTTCAACTAGTTTTGCACGAGATAACCAACATCATCATTTTTTCCCCACCCATTCTTCTCTTTTCTGCTGCCAAAATGTAACGGGTGGTACCTCGGGGTCGCTGCGGCCCCGCCGGCAAAAAAGGATAAATAGGAAGTGGGCTGTTTGCCCACGAGGTGCCAGTTTCCGTGGGAGGCAGGGAGTTTGTTGGGCCCACGCCGTGCGTGGTTGTAATCAAGGGATTGGTAAGTTTTTTTATTTTATTTTATTTTTATAGTTTTTATAGGGTGTTACCTTTAATCGAGTAAAGGTATTTTAATGTGTTATTTTGTGGTAGGACCACGCCAGGGTTTTAAAGCGCTGTTGACCTGTGACTGAGGAATGGCTGTGTGTGAGGCGTTCACGACGCACAGGTACATTTTAACACAGGTTTTAGGAACATTAAAAATGTTGTTTTAAATATTGTGTTTTGTATTTTGTGTTTTTTACAGTTGTGTTTATGTCCCTGCTGTCCTTAAACACTTGTCTAACTCAGATTAGTGAGTCCGCCTCGTTCTGCGGCCTGATTGCCTGCACCTGTAAAGGCGGACTAACTCGATACTTTTTTATGTTTTGTTTCTGTTTGTTCTGGTCACTTCCCATACGAGTTACACACATACTGAACTGTTCTAATGTATAATTCCCGATCGTTGCTGTGAACCAGTGTGCGGTGTTCTTGAAGTGTTGTAAACTCATTTAGAGTTCAGTGTGGGCTGTGCGGGATTGTCCGCTGTACAGGGTGGAGTTAATTCGGGATCATCCAAATTAGATCTGTGAAGATATGGTAACGTATGGGAAAATAACCACTTCTTTGTGTTCGAAATAAATATTGTCAACTTTAATCTGCCTCTGTTTGCTCGCTCTCGCCCACATAACAAAAACAAGAAATATTGCTTAATGTGGGTGGAGTCAGAAAAGATGAGAGTTTGAGGATACGACACTGAATGTATATTTGTTAAGGACCTGAAGTGGGAGCCGTCCATCAGCCCCCTGATCAAAAAGGCCCAGCAGAGGATGTACTTTCTGCGGCAGTTGAAGAAAGCCAAGCTGCCGGCCCAGATGATGGTGCAGTTCTCCACGGCCATCACTGAGTCCATCATCACCTCCTCCATCACCGTGTGGGACGCTGGAGCCACAGCCAGGGACAAACACAGACTGCAGCGCATTGTACGCTCCGCTGAGAAGGTGATTGGCTGCAGCCTCCCGTCTCTCCAGGACCTGTGCGTCTCCAGGACCTGGAGGTCTCCAGGACCTGTGCGTCTCCAGGACTCGGGGGCGTGCAGGTCGGAGAGCAGCTGACCCTTCTCATCCTGGACATGGACTTTCTGAGCCACTTCCCTCGGGCAGGAGGCTACGGTCCATCCGGACCAGAACCTCACGCCATAAGAACAGTTTCTTTCCCTCTGCCGTTGGACTTATGAACACTTTATAAACATTGCACTCACTCATCACATGGTCACTTTACACCTGTCACTTTATAAACATGTTAATCATGTTAATATTATCTTATCTATCTGCACTGACAGATTGCATTATTGTTCTATTGTTATTGCCTAATTTATCTGGCTATTTAACTTAGTAAACTTATTCCTTTGCATGCCCTTATACTTTGTATTTTATATTTTTAAAGTTTCTTTTTTATCATAGTGATATTTTTTATCATTATTATTAGTGTTATATGTTGCACATTAGCACCGAAACCAGTTCCTAGTCTGTGAATTGTGTTGTTCACTGACAATGGCAATAAAAATCTGATTCTGATTCTGATTATTGGAACAGGATAAAAAACACAAAAGTAAGGTCGAGATGGGAATTTTCTTCTCAGATGCTTTTCTGTTTATTATCGACCTCTGGTGGGACACATTTCTTTGCATCTGTGCAGTTATTGCGTGGTTTTATGAAACGATAAATATAAAGTAAACATTTCTAATAATAACTCTGTGGGAGTTTAGTTTTCTATTTTATTTATTTATTGTTTAGCATTTATTAACATTTTTGTGTTTCATGACAATGGCGCTTTTATTACTAAAAAAGGTCAACATTACAATTTACACTGCACATTGTAAAAGGCAGGTATTATTTTTTAATTGGATACAAAGCCCTGAGGTTATTAGCCCTGCTCTCAATGAAAATAACAAAGTAATGTTTAAAAGGAAAATGTAAATCCTCTTTTCCTTCCTAACTGTATGTTGTAGTAAATCTTTTATGGCAGCAGGTGGCGCCCTCTCCTCACTTTCTGCCTGATACCGTTCTCAGTTTGTACCTGAGTGAGTTTAGGCCTCACAGCACGTTTGAAAAAAGCCGAGCCAAATAAACGATGTCATACTTTTAAAAATATATATAATTTAAAAATTTGTTAAAAGAGTTATTGACAGTTTAGTAATAAATTGTAGCCTGGTTTTGTTCCAGTGTAGAGCCGTTATTTTTATTTTATTTTGTACAAAGTTTAACCTTTTCACAGCGCTGTAAAAAATGTGTGCATAGACATTCAGTGGCTTGCAAAAGTATTTACTCTGGGAGGTTTATGTCAGTCACTTTTACATCACATGCCAACAAATATGAAGGTGCAAAATATTTTTTTTATTGTGCAGCAAATAAGAAATATGACAGAAAAACAATCCCTATTGAAGATCCATGGATATTTACTCAGAAGTCACAGAAATAGTTAGATAATGTCGGCCTGACTGCAGTTCATCTGTCATTATGCCACAAAACACAATTTAATTCATCATTACAACATGGAAAAGATAAGGAACCACACCAAACCTGAGAGGAACATCTAAAACTCACAAACCGGGACAGGAGTGCATTCATCAGAGAGGCAACAATAAGACCAAAGGTGACCCTGAAAGATCTGCAGAGCTCCACAGCAGAGACTGTTGTAAGAAAAGAAAGAAAACATGTTTTGTGTTTGCCAAAAGGGACGTGGGAGACTCACATCCCTTTTGGTATTTATTTTATTTTGTTAGTTTTATTTTATTTTATTCACTGGTGTTTGGTTTGTCTCCCTAATTATATTTTTGTAATTGTATTTTCATTAACCTGGGATGATGATTGGTGCAAAAGATTCCGACATGTATTCTAACATCTGCCGAGATGCCATTTGTTCATCTTGTATTTTGTTTTCTTGAAGTGTAATTGAAAATTGAGATGCATATTTAAAAAAAAAAAACTTGAAAAAAATGTCTTATTCAGTTACAGTAGTGATAATGTTCAGTAACTAGTTAAAAAAAAAAAATTCTCAGCACACTCCCAGGCAGTCGTTGGCAGTCACCTACTCTATGTTACTATAACTAAAGACATTAGAGAAACACCTTTCAGAAAATCTTTAAAATGTGAGGTCAAGCTTCACCAAGTTCACTTCAGTTTACTGCAAAGGTCTGAGCTTGGATCCAGCTCACAGACGTCTCGTATCAGAACTGAGGCGGCCCTGGATCCCTTCTTTATCACACTGTCCACCACATGTCGGGCCTTGTCTGCCCGTGGTTTCACTTTAGCAGACTCCATTTCCTCTGAGGTTATGATCTTCTTTTGCAGAAGTCTGTCCAGCAGTTGGTTGAGGACAGGGTCAGACACATTTGTAACAAACTCAGCACGAACTGAACTCAGCTTCGCCTTTGGTGAGATTCTTTGGTGAATCGTGGTTCGGTCTATACTCAAAGCAGGCTCTGAAGGAAAAAAGAAAGTCATGTTTTAGTCTTTCAAAGGCAATGAACAGTATGTACTATCCAAAAATCTGGTTTGGTCAGCCCTCAAAGAACTGTATCTTTGACTAAGTCTTGACTTGACTTGAAGTCTTGCAATGCTCACTCTTAAAGCAAACGTGTGTTGAGGGTTTACACTCTGACTGATTTTAGAGAATGTTTTATACTTACTTATTACGTTTTGTCTGTCTGTATCTTTCTATCTGGGACTGTAATATCAGACAGACCAACCTCTGCTCTGTATGGAACTGACTACAAGAGCTTGGGAACCAGTACCTGATGCATGGATCTGAGTTCCTAAAGCCGGAGTTAACTTGCTGTTTAGACCCAACTCCTTGAGAGGGGATGATCGACTCTGTTGTCATGTCATCTGACCTTCGGCCGTGTGTCTTGGACACTCGGGTGAAGAGAGGGGCTGAGCTGTCAACTGATCACCACCTGGTGGTGAGTTGGATCCGCTGGCGGAGGAGGAGGCTGGACAGACTCGGCAGACCCAAACGTATTGTGAGGTCTGTTGGGAACGTCTGGCTGAGCCTCCTGTCAGAGGGGTCTTCAACTCCCACCTCCGGGAGAGCTTCAACCAGATCCTGAAGGAGGCTGGGGACATGGAGGTCGAGTGGACCCTGTTCTCTGCCCCTATTGTCAATGCAGCTGAGTACCTCAAGTCTCTGGATGTTGTGGGGCTGTTGTGGCTGACACGTCTCTGCAACATTGCGTGGCGGTCGGGGACAGTGCCTCTGGACTGGCAGACCGGGGTGGTCCCTCTTTTCAAGAAGGGGGACCGGAGAGTCTGTTCCAACTACAGGGGATCACACTCCTCAGCCTCCCTGGGAAAGTCTATTCCAGGGACTGGAGAGGAGAATTCGGCCGATAGTTGAACCTCGGATTCAGGAGGAACAATGCGGTTTTTGTCCTGGCCGTGGAACAATGGACCAGCTCTACACCCTCTATCGGGTGCTTGAGGGTTCATGGGAGTTCGCCCACAGTCCACATGTGCTTTGTGGATTTGGAGAAGACGTTCAACCGTGTCCCTCGTGGCATCCTGTGGGGGGTGCTGTGGGAGTATGGGGTCCGAGGCCCTTTGCTAAGGGCTGTCCGGTCCCTGTATGACCGGAGCAAGAGTTTGGTCCGCATTGCCGGTTGTAAGTCAGACCTGTTCCCAGTGCATGTTGGACTCCGGCAGGGCTGCCCTTTGTCACCGGTTCTGTTCATTATTTTTATGGACAGAATTTCTAGGTGCAGCCAGGGGCCGGAGGGAGTCTGGTTTGGGAACCACAGGATTTCATCTCTGCTTTTTGCGGATGATGTTGTCCTGTTGGCTTCCTCAGGCCAAGACCTTCAGCGTGTGCTGGGGCGGTTTGCAGCCGAGTGTGAAGCGGCTGGGATGAGAATCAGCACCTCCAAGTCCGAGGCCATGGTTCTCGACCGGAAAAGGGTGGCGCCCTCTCCAGGTCGGAGGAGAGTTCCTGCCTCAAGTGGAGGAGTTTAAGTATCTCGGGGTCTTGTTCACGAGTGAGGGAAGGATGGAGCGGGGTACCCAGTGAGGAGTAGAGCTGCTGCTCCTCCACCTCGAGAGGAGCCAGCTGAGGTGGCTTGGGCATCTCTTTCGGATGCCTCCTGGACGCCTTCCTGGGGAGGTGTTCTGGGCATGTCCCTCTGGGAGGAGGCCCCGGGGAAGACCTAGGACACGCTGGAGGGACTACGTCTCTCGGCCTGGGAACGTCTTGGGGTTTCTCCAGAGGAGCTGGAGGAAGTGTCTGGGGAGAGGGATGTCTGGGTGTCCGCGACCTGGCCCCGGATGAAGCAGAAGAAGCTGGATGGATGGGTGTGGAGTAGATGTAAACTCACCAGTCAGATCCAGCTCATGTTTCCAGACCTCGGACTCTCTCGCCTCTGTGTTCCCCGCCTCTTTGAGTGTGACAGTGACTTTACTGCTCTCAGGCGGCAGGCGGACCTCAAACGACGGGTGATAGTTGGGCTCGTGGTCCATGTCGAACTGCGCCCTCTGGAGGAGAGAAACAGCAGGTTTTCAGCAGACAGACTAAACAAAGCAGAGTGCATTAGCTGTACTCACTTCAGGCTGTACTTTCTCAGCGTCGGGACAGACTACACTGTAGTGTTGGTCTATGACCAGTTTACATGTAGGAGGGGCATCAATGTACTGTGTGGTAATCCGCTGTCTCTGTTCCACCTGAAAAACATTATTTTGGGATATTTTATTAGGAAATGTAAACCAATCCATTCCTTGGGTTTAGAGGGACACTGTGGAAACACAGAGAACATTAGTTTCACTGAGAGTGAATTGTGTAGAGGGACGGCAGCGGCTCAGGAGGTAGAGGTTTATGCTAAATGTACAACACAACAGAGACGCAGCAGCAGTGACATCAGTGACATCAGTGAAGGCTGAAATGTCTTTTAGTTTTAGCCCTCTGTGCTAAACTACTGTTTGTTTTGCCCAAACTGCTGCTACATCTAAATAAGGACATTACTGAGATCATCAGTGTTTTTAGCGTCTGCAGAGTCTCCACAGTTAATATTTAAGCTGCTCTGGAGCTAGCAGCAGCATTAGCCACAACACTGGCAACAGTGCGGCGTTTCGAGGACACTATCCATCCATCTTCTTCCGCTTTATCCGGGGTCGGGTCGCGGAGGCAGCAGTCTAAGCAGGGACACCCAGACATCCCTCTCCCTGGACACTTCCTCCAGCTCCTCTGGAGGAACCCCAAGGACACTAATTTCTGCTAAATTCATTTTTATGCTTTTGGTATTTTTAACTTTGACCAAAATTAAAAATCAAATTAATTTGATTTATTGCCCAGCCCTAGAGCACACTATCAAGTAACTAACAAGGCAAATTCAATACAACTCCGTACCTGGTCCACAGAGATGTTTCTGGGCAGAAGAAACATGTTCACTTTCAGTCTTTGTGTGTTTTGGTTTTTCGGTGAGCAGAAGAGCAGAACCTGCCCGCTGATCGCCTTGTATTTTTGAAAAAGCCAGTTCCACACAAGTCCAAACAAGGAGAGGCCAGAGACTTCGATGACTACGTGGGTCTCTGTGATCTGCAACGGTTCAATGAAGCTCATCCCACTGTCGCTGATGTGGGCCACGGACAACTGGCTTTTACTGAGGTCAGCTGAAAACGAAGGAGGACATGAGGTAAGACAATGTGAGAGAAGAAGAGGCAGAGGAGAGGTCAGATGGTGCAGAGGATCCTCTGTGGAGCAGAGGAGGAGAACGTACCGTCGTCGGCCTCACAGTGAGGCAGGTGCAGCTCACACACGGCTCTCTCTGGACACTCGATGTCATACAGAGGTCCTGCAGGCGTCCTACTCGTCGACTCCAGCAGCGCCTCATCCCATTGGACGGTTCTGTACTGAAGCTCCGCCTCCTCCTTCACCACAAACACCAATCCTGTGGAAGTGCAGTGGAAGGCTCCAGAACCAGGGCATCTGAACCTGGAGCACAGAGAAGACACTGAGCAGTGAGTCTCAGGGCTGACACACACAGTTCTCCTGCAGCTGCATGGGTTTGGACAAAGGAGGAATTCAATTCAATTCAGATTTATTTGTACAGCCCAATATCACAACAAAAGTCGCCTCAAAGGGCTTCACAACAGTTGATCAAACATAAACACACAATCAGACAACACAAACAATAACTACACTAAACTAAACAGACCCAGGACACTCCTGTCCTTAGACCCTCCTTCTCGGTAAGGAAAAACTCCTAAAAAAGCCCAGCTACAGGAAAAAAGAAGAAACCTTATGGAGCCCATATTGAAGGAGAGATCCTCTCCCAGGATGGACAGGCAATGCATCTAGGAGTTAGATCATTAGTTCATCTATAGGACCATAGATCAGCTCTGTAAGGATTCATCCAGACGAGAGTGGGTGAGATAGGAAGAGGAGAGAACCCACAGGAACACTCCACTCAGAGAGAGCAGGAGTCAAACCCACAACCTCTTTACTGGGAGACAGGAGACAGGCTAACCACTCTGCCACTCACCCAGTAAAATATAGTTTAGTTTACCTGTATGAAACATTTCCTGACTGAGTCGACACTTCAGGGCTGAAGTCCATTTCCTAAAATGAATAAATGTTACTTCAACACATTTTATTTGTTCTGTCAGAATCTTTAGTGAATATTTACTGTACCGCCCAGTTCGACGATCCGGGCTGAGCCTCCTCAAACAAAAGGGCAGGTGTGTATGGGTCTGTGAGAAGAACTGAGAGCAAGAACATTTCAGCCCAGGTAACTCTGGACAGGAGTTCCCATATTCACTTTGAGTATTAGCTAAGGCCGTACTGCAGAAGAACTTACACATCATTTGTTATTTATCTTTCAGAGAGAATATCTAAAGACAAAAAAAAGCAAAGCTTTTGTACTCACTGTCATCATAAATGTCAGATTCTTCTGGCTCTGTGCTTCTGGTTTGAGAGTTTTTACATCTAGAATCCTGTAGAGACAGACAAACAGACTCGGAATAACACTGACAAAAGCTTTCCTCTTGAAGTCACCACTACACAGCAGTGAACAGAGAAGGCCAGTACAGACCAGAATGCTTTGGGAGTTTCATCGGAGAACAGCACAACTGTGACAGGTCTAAAAATGTTTGAGTGAAACAAGTTGGAGACACAAACCTGATTTTCTGTCACATTGTAGTTTATTAAAACTCATTGTTATTCATTTGCAGTGTGTCCTGGCACAGGGGCAGCATAATAGTTATGATATTAGTTACTACAGACTCATCACAAGCTCACAAATAATTATAAATTAAGTTTTTACATAAGTTACGATAAAAGAAGAGTTGGAGTCATGTCAAATGTGAAATAAAATGCATCTGACCTGAGAGTGTGTAGTCAATCTGTGGCCCCTTGAAATTTGGTCAATATTGTCATTTTGGCGTGAAATTTCAAAAACTAGTTCAAGGAAGAAAAAAAGAGACAATCAAGATTTTTTGTTACCTTTTGTTAAAATACAGTGGACAACACCAAGTATTTTCACATTGTTAGATTCTGCTGCTACACGCCGGTTTATGGGAGTACTACTGGGTCCAAACCCATCCTGGTGTCTGTGACTTTTTTTTTTTTTGGAGGAGTTTAATGAACTGGACAGTGGGAAAGGTTTTTATGAGTCCAGTACAGCAGAAGAATTTACACATAATCTAATATCTTTCAAACACAGACAAAGCTTTTGTACTTACAGATGTTATAAATGTCAGAGTCTTCTAACACCGAGTGTCTGGAAAGAGAATGTCCAGGTCTAAAACCCTGTAGAGACAAACAGACTCTGAATAACGTAGGCAAAAGCTTTCCTCTTGAAGTCACCACTACACAGCAGTGAACAGAGAAGGCCAGTACAGACCAGAATGCTTTGGGAGTTTCATCGGAGAACAGCACAACTGTGACAGGTCTAAAAATGTTTGAGTGAAACAAGTTGGAGACACAAACCTGATTTTCTGTCACATTGTAGTTTATTAAAACTCATTGTTATTCATTTGCAGTGTGCCCTGGCACAGGGGCAGCATAATAGTTATGATATTAGTTACTACAGACTCATCACAAGCTCACAAATAATTACAAATGAAGCTTTTATATTAAGTTAAAATAAGTTTACATAAGTTACGATAAAAGAAGAGTTGGAGTGATGTCAAATATGAAATAAAACGCATCTGACCTGAGTGGGCCGATCCCATCTGTGGTCTCTTGGTGGTGTGCGTAATGCAGCTAGTTCAGGTAAAAAAAACAACAACAAAAAAAACACACACAACAAAAACCTTTTGTTACCTTTTGTTAAAATACAGTGGACAACACCAAGTATTTTCACATTGTTAGATTCTGCGGCTACACGCCGGTTTATGGGAGTACTACAGGACCTGCCGCAGGCCGACATGCACGGGACTCTGAAGACGCATCTTCTTCAGCTGTAGCCGTCCTCTGCACTCATGGAGACTCTGCTGGCTCTGCTCAGCTCAGCTGAAGCCTCGTTTCCCTTCCTGTATCTGTTCCTGCGTCTGCTGCACACCAAAACAACACCAAAGCTGCCCGATCCTGCCGGACCTACCACTAAAACCTACAGCGATACACCCCAGCTGCTCTCCTCTGCCCCCACCAGGACGCCCTCTGCCAACGTCCTCTGCCATCACCACAACGTCTCCTGCGCGCACCGCTCTGGCCTGCTCTCCCCAAGGCGCCGCGGTTTGGCTGAGGAGGCGGACAGGCTGTTGCTTGCTTTCAGGCAGTGCTCAGGTCATGTCCTGTTACTGCTCAGGCTGCAGCAACTGCCTCATGTTGGATCTGCTGTTGCTGACCCCTGGAAGAAAGGAGCCTAGGGTCTTCATGCCGGCCTGTGCATACCTGTGCTGACGTCACAGCAATGTATTTGTTTACTACAGTTTCACACCTGACACATACAGAGCGGTCCAAACCCATCCTGGTGTCTGTGACTTATTGTGTGGAGGAGTTTAACTAACTGGACAGTGGGAAAGGTTTTTATGAGTCCAGTACAGCAGTACTCCTCCTTGAACCGCCACCTTATCATGGTAGGGGAGTTTGAGTGCCCGAATAATCCTAGGAGCTATGTTGCCTGGGGCAACCCCTGGTAGGGTCTCCCATGGCAAACAGGTCCTAGGTGATGGGCCAGACCAAGAGCAGTTCACAAAATCCCCTATGTATAGTTTAATATCAAGGACCGAGACGTCACCTGGTATGTCGCAGCCGGGCCCCACCCTGGAGCCAGGCCTGGGGTTGGGGCTTGAATGCGAGCGCCTGGTGGCCGGGCCTATACCCATGGGGCCTGGCTGGAACAAGCAACGTGGGCCGACCTCCTGTGGGCTCACCACCCGCAGAGGTAACTGTAGGGGACCGGTGCAGTGTGGATCGGGCAGCAGTCGAAGGTGGGTGCCTCGACGACCCGGACACAGCTTCTAGCTGTAGGGACATGGAATTTCACCTACGTTCCTACTCTCACCTATGTTCCTACTCTCACCTATGGTCATGAGCTTTGAGTCATTACCGAAAGGACAAGATCCCGGATACAAGCGGCCGAAATGAGTTTCCTCCGCAGGGTGGCTGGGCGCTCCCTTAGAGATAAGGTGAGGAGCTCTGTCACCCGGGAGGAGCTTGGAGTAGAGCCGCTGCTCCTCCACATCGAGAGGAGCCAGCTGAGGCTTGGGCATCTTTGCTTAGACTGCTGCCTCTGCGACCCGGTCACAGCGGAAGAAGATGGATGGAGTACAGCAGTAGAATTTATACATAATCTAATATCTTTCCAACACAGACAATATCTAAACACTGACAAAGCTTTTGTACTCACTTTCATAAATGTTGGATTCTTCTGACCCTTTGCGTCTGGTAGGAGAGTGTCCACGTCTACAACACTGCAGAGACAGAAAAACAGACTGAGAATATCGTAGGCAAAAGCTTTCCTCTAGAACTCACCGCATAAATGTAGTGAGCATGGTCAACATAGTCACACTGTACGGCTGACAACTGCAAACATTGCTAACTAAACATAGGAGGCCATTCATTAAACGCCACAGAACCACCAACATATTTCACACTTAATCCGGCTAAAGTAGTGTGGGATCTGTTATCCAAACCACAGGGACTATTTGGTGGTCATTTAAATAACACGAACAACTGGAGTATCTGCTGTGTAATTCTAATATCGACTAATTAGGACTTACAGAGACGTGCTTAACTCGCTCTTCATATTGTTTTTCTTTTTCTGAATAAAAAACGATTTTGCAATACTTCTGCCTTTCAAAACCAGTGCAATTTTATCCCCCAAAAATCAACACCAAAATATAGACATAGCCTTGAATAAAATAAATTGAAATTAACTGTTTTCTGTTAATGATGCTGAAACTAGTTCCCAGCTATTTAACTTAAAAATTAAAGAAGTCATGGAACCTTTCATAAAAAGAGGAAAAAGTAAAAGAAAGGGGAATCCTCTGCCTTGGCTGAATAACAATTGTAAAACACTGATAAAAGAAAGAGACAATGTTTTTAAAATCTGGCCTCACCTCTGACAGACAAAGATTTACTTCCATGAGAAACAAAACTACCCGTGCCTTACGTAACGCCAAGGCAAACTTTTTCATGGATGCAGTATTATCAAAAGTGCAAATGTAAATGGTAAAATCATTAACAAACTGATTGGAAAACAAAATAAATCAGACTGTACTAAACTGGAAATAAAAGTTGATGATAAAGAATCCAAACAAAGTGGCGACTGAGTTCAATCATTTCTTTGTTAACTCTGTCACTGAAATAAGACAAATGTTCTGCCCTCCATAAATCGCTCATAATCCAGTTGATCCTGGACAAGCGGACTTCAGGTCGCAGCCTATCACAGATGTGGACGTGGCCAAAATTATACAGTCCCTAAAATTATCCAAAGCCACAGAAGCGTATGGACTTGACACTCATTTCCTAAAAATGAACAAAGACAAACTGGTGTGCCCAATAACTTATCTGATGAATGTATTACTCATGTGTCCCATCAGGATATAAGTATATATATAATACATAAGTATATAAGTAATACATTCATCAGATAAGTTATTGGGCAGTCTCACCAATTTTTACATCTGGAGACAAAACATGTACATCGAACTATCGCCCCATCAGCATCCAGCCAGTTGTGTCCAAGGTGGCTGAGCCAAGCTGCTCAACAAAAACCTCAGCCATGGCCGCTCCCTCCTGCCCCCCTGCAGTTTGGGTTTAACCAGTACCACTCCACACTAACGGCCAACTGTGTCTTCATAGAAACAAATTACAGCTTGACAAAAACAGCTGTGTTGGTGCAGTCTTTTTAAATCTGAAGAAGGCGTTTGACACTGTAGACCAGGGGATAAAACTGGCTCTCGTCAACTTTTTAGCTGATATTCATTTTTATTAATTACTATTACTTGATAGCATTTAACCCCATGGAGCTGTCAGCGAATAAGGCGCTGTGAGGCTCTATGTGCAAGCATACAGCTCTCTGTCATGGTTTCATGGATTTAGTTGCCTCTTCTTCTTCTTCTGCTTAATTTCCAGCAGACTAGACGCCTCCAGGCGTATTGCTGCCCCCCTCCGATAGATTCAAATTAGAGTTTACTACATCATATTCTTAAATGAAGTCCTGCGGAAAAGATGAAACTTAGCAAGGCCTTCGTTACGTCCTGTTGATGTTCATCAGGGTTGAGTAGCGTTCTTAAGGAAATAGAATCAAATCCTAAGTCCATTATTTCAACAAACATGGCTCTTCTCAAACCAGTGTATCGTCCACATTCCAGCAGCACATGGGACACTGACTCAGACTTGTTACAGTTTCTGCAAAGGCCATCCGGATGCTTCCCAATTAGTGCCAGATCTTTTGCTAGGCCGCAGTGTCCCAATCTCATTCTTGTTAAAAGGACCTGATTCCTCCTGTGCTTAACAGGGATGTTATGTACTTTCACACTTCTTTGGATTAGGTGGTAGTGCCTCCCCCTTACCTCTCTGTCCCATTCCTCCTGCCATTTCCCTAACACATACTCTTTAATCAACGTACGACCCTCAAACTGTCCCAGTGCAACCCTGACTGTTACTTCCTGTTGTTTTAAAGCCTCTTTTGCAACTAGGTCTACTTCTTCATTGCCATTAACACCCACATGTGCCGGAACCCACAGAAAACCCACACTGCACCCAAGTTGCTCTAACTATAAATCACCATTAAAATCTCACTAACTACATCAGGCCTAGCTCCAGCCCTCTCTCCCCCCTCTATTTAGTTGCCTCCGACCAATAAACAGCAAGCATTCTATCAGGTGACCTCCTTCTGTCATGGTTACCTTTGCCTCTGACCAATCCAGTGTTTATCTAATCTGCTGTGTAAAAATGTAGCAAAATAGTGGGCGGTGCAGTTGGGGTGAGGATTTTTATTTACTTATTTTCAAGGTGTTTATCAACCTATATATTTTGTATACGTGATTAAATATAGTAATATATGTTCATTTAAAGCTGCCAAGGAACCATGACAGCCTCATGACAAATATAAGAGAATGTCTCGCTAATCTAATAATAATAATAATACATTAGTCTTATACAGCACTTTTCTAGACTGTCACAGTGGCTTTACAGTTTGATACATTCTCTCCTCAGTCTCAGTGCGGCTGCCATCGTGCGCCTACAGCCGCTCCAACCACAAACACACAGCCACACTGACAAATTCATACAGGAAAGGTGGCTGAAGTGTCTTGCCCAAGGACACAACGACAGTATGAAATGCTGGGAGTGGAGCTTGAACCGCCGACCTACAGGTTAGGGGGCAAGCGTCTCTACCAACTGAGCTACTGCTGCCCCAATTTCTCTCCTTTAGAAAGCAACTTAAACAGTTTCCAAAAAGAAATCTGTCCTGTGATCATTTTAACTAACTTTACATTTTCCTAATGTCCTAATGCTGTGATGAGCTGGCCCCTGTCCAGGGTGCACCCCGCCTAAGGCCCAAAGTTACTGGACCCCTAACGGGAATAAGCGGAAGAAAATGAATGAATGAATGAATAATGTCTTAATGTGTGTCTGTGTGTTTGTTTGTCATTGTGCTCTCTTCTTTGTGTTGTTCTGTTTCACCTTCCTCGGGACGACGGATGAAAATGAGCAACTATGCTACAATCGGACTCATTTACAGTCTGTACCTGTGTCTGAGTGATCATTAATGTGCACTGCCCCCAATAAATCCATCAATTAATAAAAATAAATGAATAATGTTTAATAAAACTCATTATTATTCATTTGCAGTGTGTTATATTAGTTACAACAGAGTCATCACAAGCTCACAGATAATTACAGATGAAGCTTTAAAGTTACACTGTGTAAGATTCCCAGTCTTGCGCCTCTAGAGGCCACAGGTGCCACTGCACCGTCGCAAAACGTAAACACTAGGGCCCCTCCTCCTTCTGAAACTGTGCGAGTGTGCGTCTATTTCCATCATTGTTTCAACTTTAGTCGACCTGCTGCTACCTTTGGAAGTTTGGACTGGATCTTCTATAGAGTTAGCGCTAGCGTTAGCTTATCAACAAATATCGCGCAATGGTCGCAGTAAAAACAACTAATAACTGTATGAAAAAGCACGTTCTAAAGAAAAAATAAAGAGGCTAATTTACCTGCCCAACAATAAAGAAGCAAAAACGTGATCTGATTTGCAGCCTTCTCTGTCTCTCATCTGACGCCAGCGAGCAAAAGTCTGTCCGATGTTGACTCTTGTCTGCGATCTGGTGCGGTCCCTTTCACATTTTCTTTTTCTTGCCTCGTCCGACATTGTCTTCATCTTCTTGTGTCCTTCGGCCCTGACGAACTGGCGAAAATAACAACGCTAAAAGTAGCTTCCTGGTTATACTGCACCTCAGGTATAAGAGCAGAAGGGAATGCCGTAAAGCAAGTCGTTCCCTGTCACGTGACTCTTCCTGAACAGCGGAGCGCTCCCGGCCAAGTTGCGAGGGTGGTTTCTCAGTACAGAAGCCCCGCTCGGAGCAACAGATCGCGCCTCAGGCCTTATAATCGCTCAAAAAATCACAAAAACAAGTCAGTATGCCCCACATATTTAGGAGAAAAGTTACACAGTGTAACTTTAAGATAAGTTAGAATAAAAGATGAGTTAAAAGTCAAATGTGAAATAAAATGGCGTCCGACCTGGAAGATGCTCCACCATCTTCTCTGGGCGAGTACCTGTCTGACAGAAAGAGGGAGAGAGCAGACACAGGTCACGATTCTTCAGAACTCACAGCTGCGCAGCTGAGGGCTGTACCACGAGGCGAGGCTCGAGCCTAAACCCAGGATCATCGGTGTCCAGAGCAGGTTTTATTCCTGAGTTTGAACAACGATCTGCTCTTTCAGTGTTTAACACATTTTTCTAAATGTTTTATTGACCAGCGCTACCTTCTAAGTTTGATTTTTGTTAGAGTTTTACTTCTGCATTCTGTTGTTTTTATGCATTTTAAATTATTTCTGTGCGCAAAAAGCTTCAAATGATGCGGCACACGCTCCTTTTCCCATGGCCGCACAGAGTCTGCTGAGAACCTCCTTCATGATGCTGGTTATCTGAGCTGAGGTTCAGGCTCTGTCCACCCTGCTCCGTGGTACAGCTCTCAGGATCAATCCCAATGTTTACAACAGACTTTCACAACACAACACATCACAGTGGAAGAATGAATGAACTTCAGTTGCTTAGTTCGTTTTCTTTTTCACTCATTAATGTTGCCTTAGTCTGAGCAGCGTTGTGGTTCAATTCTCTCGTCTGAGTAAAGTCAGACAAAAAGAGAAATCCATCTGAATGGTCTTAAGAGAACTATGAGAACTGAGTCTACCTAAGCTGTAAATCTACTTTTTCAAATTTTTTTTTTTTTTCCAGACCTGCATTGCTACGACGACCAAGTAAAACATCCTGGAAGACTCATATTTTTGGGTCAACATACTGTTATTATTCTCGCCCATTGTTCCATTTCCTAAATCTATGAGGAGTTACCCATCGTCTCGCTACATCTTAGCGGTGGAGAGGACAAAGTTCACACTTCCTGTGCTGAGAGAATCTCTGTGTGAGTGTTGTGACCACTCGTATCCTCAGAACTAACTTAACACATTTACTTTCTAATAACTGAACTGTACTTTGGATTTCAGAGCTGCAATAGCAAGTACCGTATTTTCTGGACTATAAGTGGCTCCGGACTATAAGTGGCACTCGCCAAAAAATGCATAATGAAGAAGAAAAAAACGTATATAAGTCGCACTGGACTATAAGTCGCATTTTTGGGGGGAAATTTATTTTACAAAATGCGACACCAAGAACAGACATTTCATGTTGAAAGGCAAGTTATAGTAATAATAGAATAGAGAACAACAGCTGAATAGGTGTGCGCTATGCTAACGTAACACATTGATGGTTATTCAGCTACATGAAGCATAAACAACGAACTGAATAGGTGTCTCGTATGTTAACGTAATATATTAACAGTTATTCACATAACTATAGCATAAAGAACATAATATAACAAGTTCACCAAACTCACCATCTCACTCCTAATCGCTAAATCCTTTAAATTCTTCATCCTCGGTGTCGCTTCTGAACAACTCCGCCAACTCCGGAGGTAGACGAAGCGCCGCTTCCTCCTCTGCGTGGCTGTCGTCAGACTCAGCATCAGTTCCATTTCCAATTATTCCGCTCTTTCTCAGTTGTCTTTATAGCCTAAGTTGTTAGTGGTAATGTTTACATTTTCTCTAACCAACACCTGAAATATTTTAATATATAAGTCACACCTGAGTATACGTCACACCCCGAGCCAGACGATGGAAAAAAGTGCGACTTATAGTCCAGAAAATACGGTACTAAAGTAATTTAGACTCAACTGCTACTGCTTTATTGTATTTATTGCTGACGGCGCGAGGAGCAGGAAGTGTCTGTACTCAGAGGGAGAGGAGGAGAGGCAGGAGTAGGACTCAGAGTAGGACTGTGGTACGATGACAGGTGAAGGTACAGAGATGGTTGAGCTGACGCAGAGAAGGACGGGGGATGTTCTGTGAGTTCAGGAGGTGGAAGAGGAGCAGGGTTGGAGCTGCTTTACCATGGGATGGATGGGAAGAGAAACGGAGTAGAAGTTAAACTGAAGGAGGAGTCTGAAGCTGGAAACTGAAGCTGTGATGTTGAACTGTTGTCAGTAGTTATGGAGCTAGAAGAGAAGGAGAGAGTCTGGAGGGAGGCAGATGAAATATTTGTCATTATTTTGAACTGACTGGTGTTGAGCGTTCAGGTTTTTGGTCGTCTTCTGGAAGTCGTCGCTCCGTAGCTCTCTTCACTGTGGTTTCCTCAGCTTCTGCT